>CAUYRT010059584.1:0-70513 GCA_963574885.1 Lepilemur ruficaudatus | reverse complement strand
CTTAGATAGGGGTCGCCACAGAGGATAAGAAAATTGATAGAAAATAGAAAGAAAAAAAATACACAGAGACTAAGATATAGTTTATGGTTTTATATAAAAAGATCTGAATAATCACAGTGGGGTACTTAAGAGACCAGGCATATCCCCATGAATGCCTAGCAATATGGTTAAATTCACATAGGTTTTTATAATCACAGATATCAATTACCAGTTGTCAGGGTAACATATTTGCATATCAGGGAATGCAGTTGCTAGGGGAAACAGGCAGCAGGTTGAGGTCAAAAGTCCTCTCAAAGGGCTTCTAATAGTTCTAATCTATTTAGGTGAACAAACAGGGACAAAGTCTTTTAAGGGCTAACTTCTAAGTTCTAAGAGGTAGATATCAATTAACAAAGATATAACAAAAGAGGTATAGTGACCATATTTCTTTGATTTAGTTATTGTGGACTTAAAGGTAAACAGACAGTCAGGAGTGAACAGGAACCCATCCCTATAAAACATGTTGTTTGTAACACAGGGGCATGTCTCTGGGAAAAGAGCACTCATTGTCCCCAGCTTCCATACTGTGGGCCAGATGTTTACCTTTGTCTTGTCTTTCAACAAAAAGGAAAGCCCCACAGAGAGATAACTGGGAAGCCTCCCTGGAACAAATCCCTATCAGAGATTTGAGAGCACTCCCATAATAACAGCCTGTGATAAGGGAACCATTGAGTTCACATATTCCTTTAGGGCAAACCCCTGAAAACTCCTGTTTCTGTCTTTAATATAGCAATATTGGGTGATATGATAAAATAATAATCATGTGAATTACATCTTATTAATTCCTCAATCATTTTCCGCAACACAAACAATGCAGGAAATGATTGAAAAATGAAGGAAATGGAATTACAAAAACAAATCAGACAGAACTCCTGAAAATGAAAAAAATGATGTAAGGAAATAAAAAGCAGCATAAAGCATTAAGAATAAGATCGGGCAGAAGAAAGAAACTCAGAGCTTGAAGACAACCCCTTTGAGTTAAACAAGTCAGTCAAAGAGAAAGACCTGAGAAATAAGAGAAACGAACAAAACCTATAAAAAATGGGATTATGTAAAGAGGCCTAACATAGGAATCATAGGCATCATTCACACTGGGTGAAGAAGAAAACACAGACGGTTTGGAAAATATATTTGAGGGAGTAATTGAGAAAAATTTCCCTGGCCTTGCTAGAAATCTAGCTATCTAAGGTACAAGAAGCTCAAAGGACCCCAGGGAGGTTCATTGCAAAGAAGTAATCACCGTAACACGTAGTCATCAAACCGGTCAAAGTAAACAGGACAAGGACACTCTAACGAGCCATACGGTGAAAGCATCAGGTAATTTCCAAAGAAAAACACATCACACTAACTGCAGACTTCAACTGAAACTCTACAAGCCAGAAGACATTAGGGCCCCATTCTCAGTCTTCTCAAACAGAATGATGACCAGCCTAGAATTTTGTATTCTGCAAAATTATATTTCTTATTTGAGGGAAAAATAAAGATTTTCTCAGACAAGCAAACACTGAGGGAATTCATCAAGACCAGACCTGCCCTGCAGGAAGTATACAAAACTGCACACTACATTGATTAGCACAATAGAAACTCACCATTGTAAAAGCAGCCAAAAGCTAAATGTCAAAGCCCAGATACCACAATGACTCAATAGGTAAAACAGGCAATATAATTCTACTCAACAGGATGAACAGGAATCCTCTTGATGTATGAATTCTTTCAATAAACATGAATGGCTTGAATATAGGATGGCTGAATGGAAAAAAAAAAATAGAAGCCAAGGATCTGCTGTCTTCAGGAAACACATCTAACTCCAAAGGACTCATCCAGACTCAAGGCGAAGGAATGGAAAACAATATTCCATGTAAATGGAAACCAAAAGAAATATGGTGTAGCTGTTCTTACCTCATATGCCATAGACTTCAAATCAGCAAACGTAAAGAAAGACAAAAATGGTCATTATATAATGGTGAAGGGAACAACTCAACAAGAAAACATGGCAATCCTAAATATTTATGTACTGAACACAGGTGCACCCAGATTCATAAAGCAAATCTTACTTGATCTAAACAAAATGATAGACAGTGGCATCGTAATAGCTGGGGACTTTAATACTCCACTGACAGAACAAGACAGATCCTCCATGCAGAAAATAAGCAAGGAAACAATAGACTTAAATGGAACTCTAAAACAAATGGACATAACAGACATTTACAGAACATTATACCCCCAAATCACTGAATATACATCCTTCTCATGAGCTCACGGAATAGTCTCCAAGATTGATCACATCCTAAGCCACCAAACATATCTCGACAAACTTTAAAAATTATAAATTATACCTTATATTATCTCAGACCACAGTGGAATACAATTAGAATTCAATTCCAAGAGAAACAGTCAACTCTATACAAAGTCATGGTAATTAAACAACCTACTGCTGAATGATTATTAGGTCAAGGAGGAAATTAAGATGGAAATCAAAAGATTCTTCAAACCAAATGACAAAGGGGACACAAGCTATCAAAATCTGCAGGATTCAACAAAAGCAGTCATAAGAGGAAAATTTATAGCCTTGAATGCCTACATCCAAAAGACAGAAAGATCACAAATCAACACTCTAATGAATCCTCTCAAGGAATTGGAAAACGAAGAGCAAACCAATCCCAAATTCACTGGGAGAAAAGAAATTATTAAAGTCAGAGCAGTAAAAAATAAAATAAAATCAATTATAAAAGAATTATACAGAAGATTAATAAAACAAAAAGTTGGTAATTTGAAGAGATTAACAAAATAGACAGGCCTTTCACTAGATTAACCAGAAACAGAATAGAAAGTACCTTAATCTCAATCAGAAATGAAAAAGGAGACATTGTAACTGATGCCATGGAAATACATAATATAATCTCTGAATACTATAAACATCTCTATGCACATAAACTTCAAAATTTTGAGGAAATGGACAAATTCTTGGAAACACACAACCTCTCTAGGCTCAATCAGGAAAAAATAGAACTCCTGAAGTACCAATATCAAGTAACAAAATTGAAACAGCAAAAATATCTTCCAACAAAAAAGTCTCAGACCATATGGTTTCACAACTGAATTTTACCAGACCTACAAAGAAAAACCAGTACCTCTACTGCAGAAATTATTTCATACCATAGAGAATGAAGAAATCCTATTCAACTCATTCTACAAAGTCATTATCACCTTGATACTAAAGCTGGAAAAGGACACACACAAAAAAGAAAACAACAGACCAATATCATTCATGAATATAGATGCCAAAATTCTCAATAAAATCCTAGCAAACCAAATTCAGCTGCATATCAAAAAAATAATCTAGCACAATCAAGTGGGCTTCATCCCAGAGATGTAAAGATGTTTCAACATATGCAAACCTATAAATATAATTCACCACATAAATAGAAGCAAAAACAAAGCCCATATGATCCTCTCAATAGATACAGAAAAGCATTTGACGAAATTCAGCGCCCTTTTATGATAAGAACTTTTAACAAAATAGGCATAGATGTAACATACCTCAATGTTATAAAAGCCATATATGATAAACCCACAGTCAACATCATACTGAATGGGGAAAAATTGAAAGCATTTCTACTTAGAACTGGAACCAGACAAACTTGCCCACTGATCACCACTTTGGTTCAACATAGTGCTGGAAGTCCTACACAGAGCAATTAGGCAAGAGAAGGAAATCAGGAGTACCCAAATGGGGAAGAGGAGATCAAACTATTTCTCTTTTTTGACCATATGATCTTATATCTAAAAAACTTAAAGATTCTGCCAAGAGACTCCTGGAATTAATAAAGATTAATTCAGCAAAGACTCAGGTTACAAAGTCAATGTACACAAATCAGTAGCATTCCTATACACCAATAATAGTCAAGCTGAGAATCCAATCAAAGACTCAATATGTTTCACAATAGCAACAAAGAAAAGAAAATACCTAGTGATATATTTAACCTAGGAGGTGAAAGACAACTCTACGAAGAACTACAAAACTCTGAAGAAAGAAATTGCAGAGGATGTAAACAAATGGAAAAACATATCATGCTCATGGATCAGCAAAATTAGCATTGTTAAAATGTCTATACTGTCCAAAGTGATTTACAGATTCAATGCAATCACTATTAAAATACCAACATCATTTTTTGGAGATCTAAAAAATATTAATTATATGCTCCATATGGAATCAGAAAGGACCCTGAATAGTGAAAATAACCTTACATAAAAAGAATGAATTGGCAGGCATCTTACCAGACTTTCAAGCTGTACTACAAGGCTATAGTAAACAAAACATCATGTTAATGGCACAAGAACAGAATCCTAAACCAATGAATAAAAACAGAGACGACAGATATGAAAGCATCCGCATATTTCCATCTGATCTTTGACAAAACCCCCCAAAATCTACAGTGTGGAAAATTATGCCTACTTAATAAATAGTGCTGGGAAAATTGAATAGCCACATGTAAATGACTGAAAACAGAATCTACACCTCTCACCAGTCACAAAAATTAATTCATGATGGATAACAGACTTAAACCTTAGCCATGAAACTGTAAGAATTCTGCAAGAAGAGGTTGGAAAAACTCTTATAGATAAGTGCCTAGGCAAAGAATTTATGAAGAAGACCCCAAAGGCAATCACAGCAACAATAAAATAAATAAATGGGACCTAATCAAATTAAAAAGCTTCTGCACGGATAAGGAAACAATCAATAGAGCAAATAGAATACCTACAGAACAGTAGAAAATATTTGCATGCTATACATCTGATAAAGGGCTAAAATCCAGAATCTACAAAGAACTCAAGTAAATCAACAAGAAAAAAACAAACAACCCCTTAAAAAGTGGGCAGAAGACATTAACAGAAACTTTTAAAAAGAAGATAGACTAATGGCCAATAAACAATGAAAAAATGCTCAACATCTCTAATCATTAGGGAGATGTAAATCAAAACCATAATAAGATATCATCTAACCACAGTGAGAATGGCTTTTATCAAAATGTCCCTAAATAACAGATACTGGTGTGGATGCGGAGAAAAAGGAACTCTTACACACTATTGATGGGACTGCATGCACACTAGTACAACCTCTGCGGAAAGTAGTATGGAGCACCATCAAAGAACTAAAAGTAGACCTACAATTTCATCTAGCAATCCCGCTACTGGGTATTTACCCAAAGGAAAAACAAAAGCTATTTTATCAAAAAGATGGTTGCTTTCGATGTTTATTGCAGCATAATTCACAATCGCAAAAATGTAGAAACAGCCCAAGTGTCCATCAATACGTGAGTGGATTACTAAAATTGGTATATATATATATATATATATATATATATATATATACACACACACACACACACACAAAATAGAGTATCACTCAGCCATAAAAATATGATGAACTAAGGCATTTTTAACAAACTGTATGGAACTGGGGATCACCCTTCTAAGTGAAGTATTGCAAGAATAGTAAACAAAAACACCGCATGTACTCACTATTAAATTGTAACTAATTGATCAACACTCATGGCTACATATGGTAGTAAAATTCAACAGAATTCAAGTAAACAGGAGGGGGAAAGAGGATGGATATATTCACTCCTAATGGGTCAATGCACTATCTGGGTGATGGGCACACTTACAACTTTAAGTCAAATAGTATAAAACCAATTTATGTAATCCAAACGTTGCTTGCTGTCTAGAAATGGAACAACAAAGCCTGTACTTCATGATTTACTGAATATTTTAAGCCCATTGTTGAGACCTACTGCTCAGAAAAAAAAGGATTTCTTTCAAATTCTAATGCTCATTGACGATTCACCTAATGATCCAATAGCTATGATGGACATGTACAAGGAGATTAATGCTGTTTTCTTGATTGCTAACACAACATCCATTCTGCAGGCCATGAATCAATAGTAATTTTAAATTTCAAATCCTATTATTTAAGAAACGCATTTTGTAAGGATATTCCTGGCATATATAGTTATTTCTCTAATGAATCTAGGCAAAATGAATTGAAAACCTTCTGGAAAGTATTCACCATTTGTATCTAAAATTAAAAACATTCATGATTCATAGGAAGAGATCAAAATAACAACATTAACAAGAGTTTGGAAGAAGTTGATTCCATCCCTCACAGTTGACTTAAACGGGTACAAGACTTCAATAGAGGAAGTAACTGAAGATACTTCAGGAAATATCAAGAAAATATTAGAATTAGAATTAGAATTAGAATTAGAATTAGAAGTAGATCCTGCAGATGTCACTGAATTGCTGCAATCTTGACAAAAACTTTAGCAATTTAGGAGCTGCTTCTTATGGATGAGTTAAGAATGTGGCTTCTTGAGATGGAGTTTACTCTTGGTAAAGATGCTGTGTATATTGTTGGAATGACAACAAAGGATTTAGACTATTATGTAACCTTAGTTGGAAAGGATTAACAGTGTTTGAGAGGATTGGCTCCAATTTTGAAAGAAGTTCTATTGTGGGTAAAATGCTATCAAGCAGTATTGCATGCTATAGAAAAATCCTTTATGAAAGAAAGAGTCAATTGACACGGCAAAATTCACTGTTACCTTATTTTAAAAATTGATACAGCCACCCCAATCATTAACAGTAAACTCCCTGATTAGTCAGAAGCCATCAACACTAAGGCAAGACCTTCCACCAGCAAGAAGATTAGGACTCACTGAAAGCTTAGATAGATGATCATTAGCATTTTTTAGCAATAAAGTATTTTAGTTAACATATATATATTATTTTTAGGCATAATGCTACTGAACATTTCATAGACAACAATAAAATGCAAACATAATTTTATATGCACTGAAAAGACAAAGAATTTGTGTGAGCCTTTTATTCCAATATTCACTTTGTTGTGGTGGACTGCAGTTGAACCCACAGCATCTCCAAGGAAGTCCTGCATTTTTAAATGTTGCTTTTCCCTTCATGGTTTGAACTTATCTTGAAGAAGAAACATTTATTTTCAAAGCTACCTATGCTGCTCACCTCTCTCAAACATATACAAATTCTAACTTTATTATCTTAGAACCTAACACAGTTTTTAAAAATACCAAGTTTCAAGTAAAATTTTTGTTAAGTAAGGTAAAGTAAATCATTGGTGGGGTACATTTTACTGTTGCTTTTTTTAATTCATTTTTAGTATTCCAAACCCTGATTCTGAGACTGATTTGGTTAGGAGGAAATGTCTCTTCTTATATAAGAAAAACAATCTACTTAGAGATGTTACCAATTACCAATTTTATATTTTATATAGAGTTATCTAGATATTCCTTCACATTATATTGCTTAAAAAATCTAACATGATTTTTAAATTACAGACAGGAATACAATACACTCTGCAACTTCCTATAGATGTCATTGTCTGTACAGAGTTTATGTTCCACGGAAACACTCTGGTTTAATTATTTCTTAAGTAGTCATGTCAGTAGGGAGTTTTTAAAATTGGTTTATTTTTTGGCTATAATATATTTGTGATATTACAAATTTAAGGTAACAGAATTTTTCACCTTTTTCAGTATGAAGAACTAGATGTGGTTATATCTAGAGCCCTTTTACTAGAGTACAGCTAGCTCTGAGACAAACTATAATGTAACTCATTTGAAAGGTAGAGAAGTGTTCAGCTCCTGGACTAACATGGGAATTAAGTGAAGCCTAGGGCAATGTATGGCACATAAGCTGTTCAATAAATATCTGTGGTAGGTATTTTGTGTTTCTGTGTTCCAACCAAGCTTTTTTTTTTATTTCAGGAAAATGTGAGAGTACAAACATTTTGGTTACATTTTATGTCCTCGCCTCTCCCTAGCAGGGGCCAGAGGTATGTGGTAGGTATTAATGCTATTCTTGCCTTGTAAGCAAATGCCAACAAAGGACATGAAAAGGGAGGGGTATTGTATTTTATTTTATTTATTTATTTTTTTATTGGGGGAAAACTACAAAGCATTTACAGTACAATGTTTACAGTGACAATTTGTAGTGAGCTGATTTCCCAAAATACATTACCACTCAAGTTGACTTATTTTGTTACATTCAAAAACCTACTCTGTCAAAGTAGTCCAGAGAGTACATACATAGTGCTCCAACTGTATCTACATACAACCAACACTCCATTTTAAGTGTACAATTAAATGATTTTCAGTGAATTTACCGAGGTGTACAGTTAATCAAATGAATCAGTTTTTGAGGAATTCCTTTCCCCTATTGAGACCCCTAATTCCCCCAATAAAAAAAAAAGGCAAAAAAAAAAATGAATTTAACATTATCTAAAAATTAAAAAAATTCTGATTTACAGGTAAAAAAAAAAAAAACTTTTTTACAAAACTATCATTGTATAAAAACTCCTTTTTTACCTGAAGTCATGCTACAAGTTGATGAGTACAAGTGCTAAAGAGAACAAAATTCTATTTCACATAAAGAACTCAATTAAAATACTATCACAAATAAACTACATCAGATCAGTAGTTCTCAAACTCCTTTGTCTCAGGACCTCTTTTCACTCTTACAACTGAGGATCCTACTGAATTTTATGTTTGTGTGGATTATATCTATTGATACCATATTAGAATCTGAAACTGAGACAAATTTTAAATATGTATTAATTTATTCAAAATAAAACCATTACATGTTAAATCTAAATACTTTTAATGAAAATAACTATTTTTTAAAACAAAAAATGTAGTGCAAAGTGTAACAATGATTTACATTTCCTCAAATGTCTTTAATATTTGTCTTAAGACAGCTGGATTCTCTTATCAGCCTCCAAAAAAAAAAAGCCTCCAAAAAAATACTGTATGATCTCACTTATATGTGGAAAAGAGTTGATCTCATAAAAACGGAGAATAGAAAAGCAGTTACCAGAAGCTGGGGGAGGGAGGAGTAGGAGAGATGGGAAAGGGAAGATGTTGATCAAAGAGTACAAAGTTTTGGTGAGAATGGAGAAATAAGTCTTAATTATCTATTGCCCTACAGAGTGATCACAGTCAATGTATTATTTCAAAATTGCTAAAATAGATTTTTAATGTTCTTACCATAACAAAATGATCAATTGGTGAAATCATGTATATATTAATTAGCCTGATTGAATCTTTCTATAATGCATACATGGATCAAAACATCATTGTATCCCATAAACATACACAATTATCAGATGTCAATTAAAAATAAAAATTAAGAAAGGAAACTGAAAAAAAATGAAAAAGAAAAGAAAGAAAGAGAAACACTCCCTGAAAGAAAACCACTTTGCAAAGAATGAATCAAAAAGGTCGAGACAAAGATTATACTTTCAGGGATCATTTCTATAGTTCTTTACTAGAGAAGTTTCTCTGAACTTGTAGAGCACTGGGGGAAAAAAGTTTAGACATACATTTTTGATCAAAATTACTGAATAAATCAAGTGTTCCTGAATCATTACTTGAAACAACATGACTGAAAACCCAGTATTTTTAAGTTTTTCTCTGAGGCAGAAGATACAGAAAAAAAATTCAGGGTTATATATCTAATTAGTGAACATAAGTGATAAATATTTCTGATCTTTGAAAAGTGACTTTTGACTAACAAATGTTTCCAATATAAGTTTCCAATATCCTGTTTATTTCAAGCCGTAAATTACCTTCTATTTACAAAAATTGTTATTCTTTTTCAGTATTTCACCGCCTACTTTGTTAAAACACCAACAAATAAATTCTTGGTATGGTTCTAAACATCCTGTTGAGTAAAGAAAAGAAAACAAGTGGGAGAAAAGGAAGGTACAGAATTGTATATCCCTTTTCCCTTACTCTTTTCTCCCCTATTAAAAGAGACAATGCTGAGTAGTAAAATATTAGACCAAAAAAAGCCAAACTGGACCAAAAAGAAAAAAAAAAATCTAACTGAGGCAAACAGGTTGAACAGGAAAAGCTGAGATTCAGAGTTCTTGACCATCAGAACTTTTCTAATAGGCCATTCTTCAACTTTTCACCATGCTTGGAAATATTAAGTATAAAAAGTTGAAAAAAATATGAAGTCTTAAAATAAAGATATAAAAAAAGGAATTGAATAATATTTCTTAAAATTTTTAAGTGAGCCTCCTCATGGCTTATTCGCCTCTAGCACCTCATAAAAAATGACATATAATGTAGTGAATTGAGCACTGGATGAGGGTCAGAAAACTTAGGGTGAAGAATGGGTTCTAACACTTCCTAGGCACATGACCTCCATAAAGTTCTCTCTTTGAGGCTGTTTCCTCACCTCAGAACAGTTTTATCAACACCTCACAGACCATCTCAAAAGGGGTGATTATCACTAAAATATACAAATGCAAGATACAATTATAGTGGAATTTGTGCTGATGTTAAAACAAAGGTACACAGCCCTAACTTAGTTTTATAAGCAAACCAGTGCCTTCATAGGCTCAGTAAAGTTTCTGCTTAAGGAGACAGTTTGAATTTGCACAGTAACTCCCAAACCGGGACACCTCACGAATGCTAAGAGGAGGCTTTTGTAGTCTAAAACTCTACTTGTAGACTTCAATTTTATGTTTCACGGCACTAAAAGACATTAAATCTCATAGTCTAAACCTGAAAACAATAAAGCCAAAAATTTAGGCTCACAGATTAAAAAAAACCCAAAAACCCCAAAATTAATCTTTTCAAACAAAGAGAATCCCTTGGATGAAGGTCTCCCATGCCTACAGATGTTGGTTCACCTGACATTTTCCTCTCAAATTTTTCCTTAAAAAGCATTAAAACTTGAGATAAATTGAAAGGAACTCCCTCTACCTCCAGAGCAGGATAAAACCTCAGAATGAGATAATTTTTTCCGTCTCATTAAATAAAACCTGCAAAGCTTACTGTTAGGAAACAGTGTATGTAACTCCACGTTTCTCCTTAGGGCTCTTATCCTCTAGACAATAACGGAATGGAGCACGATTTCTATGACAGAGAAGGGAAGTCCCTTTGGTAACGAACAGGGTGTGCGCGTGGTAACCTATGGGGGGGGGGGCTCGGGCAGAAGGAAGGGGACACAGGATCCCTGATGCCTTAAAGTTCGAACCCCCCCCCCAGGCTCTTTTGGTAAGACTTAAGAGACTTGGGGGTGGGCGGGTCTCAGTCAGACATCCCCATCAAACGTACAAAAGACCAAAGGGAGTTGCCTCTAGAAAGAAAAGCCAAAACCACACTGGGGACGGACTCACAGGCCTCGGGAGGCGACGGCCCGCGCGGCCACTGCCCGCACAGCAGCGGGCCTCCAAACCTCACCAACAAGCAGCTACCTTTCCGAGACCCCTCCCCCTTCAGGGCCGGCGCAAGATGGTGGCCCACCAGCTGCCGCGCCGCCAAGCCTGTCCCCTCCCCTCCCCCGCGCTCTGGTCGAGACTGACGACCCGCGCCCGCATCCAGATCCTCAGGCGTGGCTGCCCTAAGAGCAAGGCGGCCACGGGCGCGCGGGAGAGCCGCTGCCTGCTTCTGCGCCGCACAGGCGGGGGCGGGGGCCACTTACCGAGAGCAGAGCAGATCAGCCAGACTGGAGATCCGAGGAGGAGGAAGAGGAGAAGGAGGAGAAGGAGAAGGAGATGGAGGAGGAGAAGGAGAAGGAGAAGGAGGAGGAAGGGAGAAGGAGGAGGAGAAGGGGAGGAGGAAAGGGAGGAGTGGGAAAACGCTAGGCTACCGCCTGAGCAACACAGACGGCCGCAGAGATTTCCAGCGCGGAATGATCGCCTAGCCACAAGGCTGGTATATATAACTACGCGCGCTGCCTCATGGGTAGACGCCGACTCCACCCTCCCCGAACATCCGGGTACCCTTTCTAACTGACTGCGGATGGCGGGCGTCAGCATGTGCAACAGTTACACACCCTCGAAGGCAGCGGCTCTCGGGCCGTGGGCCATGGGCCGCGGGCCGCCGGCTGCGGACAAAGGCCGCGGACAAGGGTGAGGGACCAGCGCAGATGCAGATCTACTCAGCGAACCATGCCCTTAACCCCATGTTGCATTCCTAAAAGCATGGCTGTGCACTGTATTTGACCACATGGAAATGTGAATTCTGTGTTCTCCCTGTGCGTAAGGGCTAAAGGCACCAGCTTAAAAATGCATATTGTTTATAAAAACCTACTGTACCCGAGAGACTCCTCACCTTTTATCAGATAAGTGAAAGGAATATACATGACGTTATTAAAATAATTTCACCACGTTTGTTTTAAACATACGGTTTTGCTTGCCTCTCTCTGTTATTCCTAATTCTGTAATAGTTACAAAAATGCAAAGAAAAAACACAAGAGAAACACATGCCAAAATACTGCACATTTTTAAAACATTATGTTTTGAACTGTAAAGAAAGTGTCTCCACAAGGTCTACGGCACTACTGGTTTATCTCTCAAGAGTTACCTAAACTTAAAATCTTGCCTGACTCGTTCCTTAGCACACACGTAAGAGTCCAATCACTGAATGCCACCCAATGTTTCCTGTTTGAGCTAGTTTCTTCTTTCTCGTCTATAGCTTCTGACCCCGAAAATAAGCTTTACAGGAAAAAACAGCAAGTCAAAATAACAAACATAAAAGTTTAAAGTTCCAAAATCTTAGAACATTCTTAGTCGGTCCCCACTTCCAGACGGGCTAATAAGAAAGCCCACAACCTACGTTGGCGCTGGGAGGAAATTGAAAAGTAGCAAATCTACAGCCTCCAAGACTCTGGCACCAGTGGGATATTTAAAACTCGCAACTCTCCAGTCTGTCTCTGCCTCTGGCGGGAAATTTAAAACTGGCAGGGGCGGGAAATTTAAAACTGGCAATGGGCGGGAAATTTAAAACTGTCAGGGGCGGAAAATTTAAAGCTGGCAATGGGCGGGAAATTTAAAACTGGCAATGGGCGGGTGCGGTGGCTCACGCCTGTAATCTTAGCACTCTGGGAGGCCGAGGCAGTCGGATCGCTCAAGGTCAGGAGTTCGAGCCAGAGCGAGACCCCATTTGTACTAAAAATAGAAAAAATTAGCCAGTCAACTAAAAATGAAACAAAAAACTAGCCGGGTGTGGTGGCTCACGCCTCTAGTCCCAGCTACTCGGGAGGCTGAGGCTGGAGGATCGCTTGAGACCAGGAGTTTGAGGTTGCCGTGAGCGAGGCTGACGCCACGGCACTCTAGCCCGGGCAACAGAGACTCTGTCTCAAAAAAAAAAAAAAAAAACCTGGCAACAATCCAACCTGCCCACCATTTCTTTTGGCACCCGTGGGAAGTTTAAAATTTGCAAATCTACAACCCATGTTGGGGGGAACTTTTCCCTAGTCCCACCCCCAGACAATGTAAAGACCCATAAGACTCCTTCTGCCACTTTCAAGCTGTTTGCAGCACCCTCCCCACCCAACCCGGTTCCCTAGGTAACAAAATTTCTCCCAAATTCTCTTGGTGTATCTAGTGTCATGAGTCTCCACATCTGACCTAAAATCAGGAGAGGGGAGAGTCAATCTTCCTCAGTAGTATGAGCAGAAAACGCTTATACACCAAGCTTCCAATCTAATTTATTTTTTTTTCATGAAAAATATAACTGCCAAGAAGACCAGAAAACTCCGGTCAGTAAATTTTCTGTCAAAATGAAAGCTACATGAGAAGCCAAATCATAATTAAAGGATGTCTGGTGAGCATGGAATCAGCACATGGAAATTGTTTGAATGATTTTGACTGCTCTGTTCTTAAAACTCTTCTCCAAGCTTCTGGAAAACCACTCTATTGGTTCTCTTCACTAACTGGCCATTATGAGAACTAACTGTTCTCATTTTTTTTTAAGGACTGCCATTTTTTTTTTTTGAAGCAGAGTCTTGCTCTGTCACCCTGGCTAGAGTGCAGTGGTGTCATCATAGCTCACTGCAACCTCAAACTCCGGGGCTCAGGCAATCCTCCTGCCTCAGCCTCCCAGGTAGCTGGGACTATAGGCATGTGCCACCACATCTGGCTAAGTTTTCTATTTTTTGTAGAGACAGGGTCTTGCTCTTGTGCTCTTGCTCAGGCTGGTCTCGAACTCATGACCTCAAGGAATCCTCCCGCCTCAGCCTCCCAGAGTACTAGGATTACAGTCATGAGCCACTATGCCTGGCCAAAGACTGCTGTTAAAGGAGGGTTTACTCCTGTACATCCTTTTTTGGCAATTTAAAATATTGAGACAAATACACATAAATCCACCATTTACAAGTGTGCAATAGAGTGATTTCTAAAATATAAATTTATGTTATGCACCCATCACCACTAATTCCCAAACATTTTCATTATTCCCCACCCCTTAAAACCCATAACCTGTTAGCAGCCACTCCCAATTCCCTAGTACTCTTTTTTTTTTTTTTTTTTGAGACAGAGTCTCACTGTGTTGCCTGGGCTAGACTGCCGTGGCATCAGCCTAGCTCACAGCAGCCTGAAACTCCTGGGCTCAAGCGATCCTCCTGCCTCAGCCTCCCCAGTAGCTGGGACTACAGGCACGTGCCACCATGCCCGGCTAATTTTTTTTTCCTATATATTTTAGTTGGCCAATTAATTTCTTTCTATTTTTGGTAGAGACGGGATCTCGCTCTTGCTCAGGCTGGTCTTGAACTCCTGAACTCAAACGATCCGCCCACCTCGGCCTCCCAGAGTGCTAGGATTACAGGCGTGAGCCACCGCGCTTCCCTAGTACTCTTATGTGCCAGCAATCATTAGTCAAAAATTTGGAATCAAAAATTTGGGTGTTTAGGAAAGTTTAAAGAAAACAAAAATCATGCATGATGCCACCATCCAGAGGCAACCATTGGTTAAATTTTATTTCCTTCAATTCTTTATTGTCCCTATTTTTATATAATTAGGGTTGGACTGTATATACAAATTGCATTCTGCCTTTTCCAGTTAATGTTATATTTTTCAGGTTCTTTATTGCCAAGAACTCTTAATTTTCCGAGAGGACGATTATTCATATTTTTGTATCTGCAGAAGATGTCTTAGCCTAGGTTATACAGAAAACATAGCCTGAGCAAACTTGAAGGCCAGAACTTTATTGGGAGGTATAATATCAAGACATTGGGAGTGTTAGAATAGGGATCAAAGCTTAAGTGTTAATGCTTTTATTAATTTATTTACTACAATCAATGACTTTATTCTCAGTAAAGAGGAAAATGGGTAATTATTTTAGTTTGAAAGGACTTCTCTGCAGGCAAACACAACACAATCTATAAACATATCCATGAAGTTGTAAATTAGGTGATTTAGGTATAAACTCTCAGTCTTCTGATACTAAGGCAATATCCAATTTCTTGGCCTCACTTTGGTTTCTACTTGCTCCTGACCTCAGAATTTCTGCCACTTCCTACAGTCAGTGCACTGGCCTTGGGGTCATTCTTCCAATTGCTGTGGTCGACTGACGGGCTCTCCACTCAACATCCAAGTTACACAGGAAGTGAGAGCAGGTTGGGGAAACTAAACCTGACATCTGCCTGATCCTGAGGCTCTCAAAATTTTTATTTCGATACCACTATGCTTCAGATTGGTAAAGGGAAGTCCAAGACACAGCCTCCTTCTAGAGCAAGATGGCAGGAGACAGGAGGAGGAGGAGAAGGTAAAGGAAGAGAGAGAGTGAAGGAGAAGGAGGAGAGAGGGATTAGGATGAGAGGGGGTAGAAGGGAGGAGGAGAAATGAGAAAGGATGGAGAGGAAGGGAGAATTATCCAAGGCCTGAAAATAGTTGAACCCTCTCCTCTAGTTTCATTTGCAGTTTCTTTCCTGGCCTGAATTTGGGCTGAGCCTGTTTCCCAAGGTAGGCGTTCTATGTCCATCTATCAGCTATAATGTTTGCAAGCACAGAGAGGTTTGAAGCAGGTCACATTAGAATATTTATTTGGCTGCCCAGCCAACCTCGTGAAGTGGACTGACAGATTATTTGTGTTTTCATTTTACTTATTATAAAAAACTTCTATAAGATTTTTGTTTTCTTTTCTTTTAGTCAACGCATTCTCCTTCTGAATATGGAGAAAGTTTGGAGGCAAATATATAAAGTGCCGAAGCCCTAGTCCAGTGCCCTCAAAACTGATACTGGCAGCCGGGCGTGGTGGCTCACTGCTGTAATCCCAGCACTCTGGGAGGCTGAGGCGGGCATATCGCTCAAGGTCAGGAGTTCAAAACCAGCCTGAGCAAGAGCAAGACCCCGTTGCTACTAAAAATAGAAAGAAATTAATTGGACAACTAAAAATATATAGAAAAAATTAGCCGGGCATGGTGGCGCATGCCTGTAGTCCCAGCTACTCAGGAGGCTGAGGCAGTAGGATTGCTTGAGCCCAGGAGTTGGAGCTTGCTGTGAGCTAGGCTGATGCCACAGCACTCTAGCTTGGGCAACAGAGTGAGACTCTGTTTCAAAAAAAAAAAAAAAAAGAAGAAGAATGTTGAAAAGAGTTCTCCACCAGTCTCTAAAAAATCAGGAGGGATGCCCCCCTTCTTCCTCCTTATGGAGGAGTGGCTAGGGCATCATTCTACACGCAGTCTGTTAAGATAGCCTGGACATGGTGGAAGATTTAGTATAAACCTTGACAAAAATGTTGATTGCTATTCTCCTGACCAACACTTTGACTTTCTTCCTTATTTATTTTCATGTTAGAGGGCAATATCAAAGTGTTCAGAACATGAGGTCTACGTCTGGAGACGGTCCGAAAGAGAAACTCAGGGAAAGAGAGAATGCAGCATGGGAAGGGAGCGTGCATGGGGGCTGAGGCTGTTGGTGTCAGAGGACTGTGAATTAGCCCTAGGCTAATGTCCTGCCACTCATCCCTGCAGACAAAGGCGCTGGGGCCCAGGACCTCTCGCTGTGCTGGACCACTGACCCTCCTCTGGTGCTGCGAATGCCACCCAGAGGATGGGGCGGAGGGACGTGGGTGGGCTGGACCTCAGCTCTTCTCTTGGGGTCACACAGGTAGATTTTGCTCCCCTAGAAGCAGTCTTTTACTGTTAAGTATGATGTTCTTTTATCGTTAAGCAAGCTGTAGGTTTTTGTAGATATTCTTTATCAAGTTGAGGAAATTCCCCTCTGTTCTTAGTTTACTAAAAGCTCTTGTCAGGAATGGCTGGGGGTTGGATTTTGCCAAATGCTTTTTCAGTGTCAAGTGATATAATCATAGGATTTTTCTTTTTTAGATATATGGTTGATTCCATTGAATGATTTTTAAACATCGAACCAGCCTTTCACACACGGAATAAATCCAACTTGGTTGTGGTGTATAATTCTTTTTATGTGTTATTGGATTCAGTTTGCTAGTATTTTGTTGAGGATTTTGCATCTAAATTCATGGGAAATATTGGTCTGTGGCCTGTTTTTTGTACTGTCAGTCTGTTTTTGGTATCAGGGTAAGAGTGGCATCATAAAATAAGTTGGGAGGTCCTACCTCTTGTTCTATTTTTTGGAGGAGATTGTGAGAATTGGTGTTATTTCTGTTTAAGTGTTTGGTAGAAACAAATGAAACCATCTGTGCCTGGAGATTTCTTTTGAGGTTTTAAATTATGAATTCACATTCTTTAGTAGTTATGAGAGTATTCAGATGATCTATTTTGTCTTTGGTGCATTTTATTAGTTTGTGATTTTCAAGCAATTAGTCGATTTCGTCTAAATTCTAAAATCTATTTTTGTAGAATTGTTTGTATTATTCCCTTACTATCCTTTTGGTGTTTTTAGCATGTGTAGTGATATTCCCTGTTTCCTTCCTGATATTGGTAATTTGTCTTTTTTTCCTTTGTCAGACTTGCTAGAGGTTTGCCGATTTTACTGATTTTTTTTACAAAGACTCAGGTCTTTGTTTCATTGATTTTCTTTATAGTTCTTCTGTTTTCAATTTCATTGATTTCTACTGTTAGACATAGGCCTTTTGGGAACTCACTAACTAGTGTACAAAGCTTGTGTAACAAATAATCATGATTGTACAATCCTATTTATTTGAAACTTCCAGGAAAAGAAAATCTATATATATATGTATATATATATATATATATATATATAGGCACAGAAAGTAGATTAGTTGTTATCTGGGGCTGGGGGTGGATATAGGGATTAACTGTAAATGAGCCTGAGGGATTTTATTTGGTGGATGAAATGTTCTAAAACTGAATTATGATGGTTTCACAGCTTGGTAAATTTACTAAAAGTCATTGCATTATACACTTGAAATGGGCGAATTTTATGTGTAGTTTGTATCTCAATAAAGTTGTGAAAACAAATAATAATGATATAATGTGAATAAATGCAATAGTAGAACTATGTAGTACTCTTAGCACCCTTTAACAGCCAAGCAAATAGAGATTAAGTGATTTGCCAAAAGTCATATAACTAATTATGATAGGGTTAGCATATGAATCTAGTCCTATTATGCCAAGATCAGTCATCAGCAGAGGTAATAGTATAATAAAAGAAGAGATGTAGAGGTATATGCCAGGAAATAGCTACTGTTCCCACAAGTGATGGTTATCCCTTTCTCAGAAAGATCCTCACCCTGTGAAACAGAAGTCACCCTGAGTGTTGATCCCACACACATACTGCCGGCTGTATAAGCCAGCTAGCTTCTGGCTTTGGATTGACCAGGGTTCTCAGTTTCAAGCAACAAATATAAATTCTGAGTGACTGAGGTGGAAAGAAATTGGGCAGCTCACAGAATCTTTGTGAAGGTTGAAAACCAAGCTCGGAGCTGTGTAGCCAGGAATAATGCCCAAAACCATGCTGCAGATTCAGCCTCTCAGTGAGAATATTACTTTAAATGAGGCTACTCAGTGTGCTGGACTCTGCCCCTTCATCTACCACCACTACTGCCATGGGAACTCAATTTGCCCACAACTGTGGCTATTACAATAAAGAGAACTCATTGCTATCCTAGCTTTTATGTTTTACTATTAATATTAATAGTTCCTGACTCAATTTCTTATGCAAGTGTTTCTGACTGATGGAGTGCAGGTCATGCAACTAAATTCAGGCTGCAAGAGAGGCTGATAAAGTATGACACCTTCTATCAGATTCCATAGTGGGAACCAGGGTCAATTTTCCTCCAAGACTCATATATTGGTGAATTTCCTAAGTGCAGAAAGTGAATTCAGATGCTGGACAGTGCACATGCGCACACACACATGCACACACACGCACTTTCCATTGCAGCCTTGCTCAAACTGTGGTCCACAGACCAGTATTATTGGCATCAACTCGAAGCTTGTTAGAAATGCAGAACCTCTGGTCCTGTTCCAGATCTTCAGAATCACAATCTGCTTTTCAACAAGTACCTGAGATAATTTGCATGTACATTACAGTTTAGAAGTGCTGTTTCTTTATACAATACGTAGTCCTTTTTAATTTTCACAGATCAGTCACTATTAGTCTTTATTGATCCATAGGGTTGCTAGATATAGCAAATAAAACACAAGACTCTCAGTTAAATTTGAATTTCAACATAAACAGTGAATCATTTCTTAGTATGTCCTGTATTTTGTCTGGCAACTCTACTTATCCACATATCCCTCTCCCCACAATTAAAAAATGAACAAAAATAAAGAGAAATGGACAAAATGGCTTACAGGAAGGCATGCACACCAGTTTTCTGTTTTGGCATGGAGGATTGTAAACAGCATGACAGAGCAGCATGCAAACTCTACACAATTTCAAGCACACTGAATGCATAAGCATTCTATTCCTGAGGTCCCTATAATTTGAAGAGTGAGTGGCTTCCGCTATTAACTGTTCCATAGGATAAGGTTGTTTTTGTTTTTTAAAATGTAATTATGAATTGCAATTACTTTTACTTAATGAATTTTGACTGAAGGTACTTTTATCCCATATAACCTTACCTTCATTGCTTTCAAAATAGGGAGAAACTGAGTCTCAAGGTAAATAGAGAAGGTTGGGGACAGTGGCACATGCCTATAATTCTAGCATTTTGGGAGGCCAAGTCTGGAGGATCTCTTGAGGCCAGGATTTCAAGACCAGCCGGAGCAACATATCAAGACCCTGTCTGTACAAAAAATAGAAAAATTAGCTGGGCATGGTAGCATGCAGCTATAGTCCCAGCTACTTGGGAGGCTGAGGCAGGAGGATGGCTTGAGCCCAGGTGTTTGAGGTTGCAGTGAGCTATGATGGTGTCACTGAACTCTAGCCTGGGAAACAGAGTGGGACTCTGTCTAAAAAAAAAAGTAAATAAAATATGTGGTAAATAAAATATGAAAATATGTGCTGGCTTTCCTCTGGAGAATGTTTCATTTTTTTTTCCTAAAGAAAAAGAATTGTTGCCTATGTCCAGGAGTCTTAGGAGAGTAGTTTTCAAATATTCAGTCTAGGAAAGAAGCAGATGGTATGATGTATCAGTCAAAATTAGAAGCATGGCAGACTCTCTGGCCCCAGGGAGGGATGGTGAGCAGGGGCCTGGCTGGACGGAGGGCCAGACTCCAAGAAGAGAGGAACACCTTCGGGGGCAGACAGAAGTAGAGACATGAGCGGAGGCGCAGAGGGACAGACTTGGAGGAGGGGCATAGGAGGGGGGATGTAAAGGGGATAGAGATACTGTCATGAGAGAGGGACAAAACTGGGTAAAACAAAAAGACCAAGGCCTTAGGACTCGCAGACCGATGGGATGTAGGGTGGGTGAAACAGGACAGAAAGCCAGTTATGGCGGGAAAGACAGAGGGACAATTCCATACAGTTATGTAGAAAGATATGGAGATGATGGGGGCCTGATGGGGGATCCTGGAAGGTAGTCAGAATCTTGGGGGTGGCGGAGACCCCAGACTGTGAAGACTAGGATGGGCTTGGACGGTGAGGAAAGAAAAGGTGAGGGGGGTGGGGAAGGAGACCCTCCAGGGACTTGGGCGACCTCACAACTGGGAAGATTCGGAAATCCAGACAACGTCTGGAGGGTGGAATAGGTTAACCGCAGGGAAGAGGAGGGGCTGCAGGGGAAGTGAAGAAAAGACTGGGGATGGGGAACCAAGGACCAGTCTGGGATCGGGATGAGGAAGGGCTGAAGTGGCTTGGACCCTCCTTGTAGTTCTGTTGCTTTACGCCTCTCCATCAAAAAAAAAAAAAATTAGAAGCATCATGTTCAAAAATAAAAGAAAATTTTTAGTACTCCAAAATATGTACCAATTACCTTTATTCGTAAGATGGCTTAATTCACCCTAACATGTTAGCCAATACAGATATTGCCAAGCAAAGCAACCAAGTAGGGAAGTTTGGGTGGTTGCGAGACAGTGATGTTCTGTTTCTAATTCTTAGGAGTAAGGGAGTAGTTTTCTAGATAAAAACTTCTTGCATAGGTGAATAAGAAGTGAGCCACCTTCAATGAAGCTTACCGACAAAAACCTTTCAGTAATCATACTCCCATAAAGTCTTATCCTCTTGGCTGATGATAAAATGTCCAGGAACTGTTAGCAGGATTATAGTTTGAAGAAGTGGAATTATTCTTAGGGGCTAGTGAGTACCAGAGACTAAATATACATATTCCCTCCCAGAGTATTTATTTCATGTCTGCTGCCCACCTTTTAATTCATTGTTTGCAAACCTCATTCTAGAGGCAGATGTCTCTTATAGGCGAATGATGCCCCAGAGTTTATTTTATGGCTCAGGTCATGAGTGGGCCAATTGACTAGGCTTCTGTTAAACATTAAATAGGATTAGAGCAAGAAATTACAGGATGATCCTGGAACACCTTGCCACAACATAAATTAAGTATCAGTGACCACTGAGTCATGTCCAAAAGGACTCAGGAGCCAACTTGATGATTCCTCTGCTGCTCAAAGAGGGAACAACTTGAACAACCATTAGAATAATAACTGCAATGGATTGAAACGTATCCAATCCATTTCAGTGCATTGATTCAGATTGATACTCTAAAACAATGCTAGGGAAATCAACTTATTATTTTGAAAACCAGAAAATAAAAGAGAATGAAGCAAGTATTTATTCTACCTTTCATATGCATGTTGTACCTCAGATTAATCACATTGTTAATAAGAAAATGTTTCTCTTTACAGAAGTATTTCAGCTAATAAACGAAGAAGGAAGGATAGAATGGCATCATTTTATTATGCCTAATGAAACAGTGCAGGTGGAAAGGATCCTCAATAGCTGTTAACTTCACAAAAACAGAGAAGCAGATAATATTTGCTTCCTGATGGTATGAATACAACATCACATATTTAGTTGCAAAAAATAAAACTAAAATCTGATCAGACCTCTAACTCTGTGTAATAATTTATAGCAAATACAAAGGATAAATAACACATTAAATGACACAATCAGAAAACTCTTACTACGGAAAACACTATAGGACAGACAATCAGTATTGCCTCAACAAATAAAGAGAAAGAGGGAAGCACTGTGGATTCAAAGGCACTTAAGAGATATCAAACAAGTGTAATGTGTGGAACTTATTTGGATCTCAATTTGAGCAAACCAACTTCAACAAAATCATTCATGATACAGTTGGGGGAAATCTGAACACTGTTGATGTTATTAAAAATTATAAAAATTGTAGGTATAATAATGGTATTGTTGTTATATTTTTAGAAATGTCCTTATCTTTTAGTATATATGCTGAAATATTTACGGGGAAAATGAATTGATGTCTGGGATTTGCTTCAAATCAATCAGAAAGTAAGGATGTGGCAAAATTGGCCATGAGTTGGATATTTGTTGATCTAGATGGTAGGTATGTGGGGTTAATCATATTCTTGTATCAATATTATAAGGGTATAAATTTTTCATAAAACACAATTAGGTTATAAAATTGCACTTAGAATAAGAGCTCACTTTTAATTTTGAAATATATATTACATATGTATACACACACACATAGAAGAGAAAGAACATAGACCAGAAAGTCCTACTGGTTATCTGTTTGGTAGTATTAGAAATTAAATATAATTCTTTATTGGTTTCTGTATTTTTCATTTATGGAAAACATTTTTTTTTTTTGAGACAGTGTCTCACTCTGTTTCTCGGACTAGAGTGCCGCGGCATCAGCCTAGCTCACAGCAACCTCAAACTCCTGGGCTCAGGCGATCCTCCTGCCTCAGCCTCTCGAGTAGCTGGGACTACAGGCATGCACCACCATGCCCGGCTAATTTTTTCTATGTATTTTTTTTTTTTAGTTGGCCAATTAATTTCTTTCTATTTTTTAGTAGAGACGGGGTCTCACTCTTGCTCAGGCTGGTTACGAACTCCTGACCTTGAGGGATCCACCCACCTCAGCCTCCCAGAGTGCTAGGATTACAGGCGTGAGCCGCTGGAAAACATATTTTTAATTGAGATGTAAAATTCACATGCTATAAAATTAGCCATATTAAAGTGTACAATTGAGTCACTTTTAGTATATTCAAAATATTGTACAACTATAACCAACTCAATGGCAGAACATTTTCACCACCCCAAAAAGGAAACCCATACCTATTAGGCAGTAACTCACTAACCTCCTTTTCTCCCCCACCATAAGCAACCTCCATTCTACTTGACATCTCTATAGATTTGCCTATTCTGTACATTTCATATAAATGAAATCATACAATATGTAGTCTTCTGTGATTGGCTTATTTTACATAGCATAATATTTTCAGGGTTCATCCATGTGGTAGCATGTAGCAGTACTACATGTACTGTATGTACACGTACATCCATGTGGTAGCATGTAGCATCTTTTTGTATGAATATACCTCCTTTTGCTTATCCATTCTTCAGTTGATGGACATTTGGGTTGTTTCCACTTTTGGGCTATCATGAATAATGCCACTACAATTGCGTGTGTATAAGTTATTGTGTGAATATATGTTTTCCAGTCTCTATAGTATATATTAATATCTTGGAGTGGAATGGCTGAGTTATCAAAGTGTTTCCTACAGTGACTGTACCATCATACATTCCCACCATCAATGGATGAAGTTTCCAATTTCTCCATATCCCTGCCAACATGTTTTACTTTTAAAAAAAAAAATTATAGCCATCCTAGTGGGTGTGAAGTGGTATTTCATTGTGGTTGTGGTAATGTGCATTTCTCTAATGACTAATGATGTTGAGCATCTGTTCATCTGTTTATTGGCCTTTTGCATATCTTCTTTGGAGAAATGTCTGCTCGGCTCCTTTAGCTATTTTTAAACTAGGCTGTTTATCTTTTTGCTGTTGAGTTGAGAGAGTTATTGGATATTCTAGATACTAATTCCTTATGAGATTTGTGATTTACAAACATTTTCTCCCATTTTGTGGTTTGTCTGGCGCTTACTTGATAGTGTCCTTTGAGGCACAAAAATCTTTAATTTTGATGAAATCCAATTCATCTACAATTTCTTTTCTTGCATTTGCTTTTGGTATTATAATCATAATTAAGAATGTACTACCTAATCCAAGATCGCATTGATTTAAATCTGTTTCCTTATAAGAGTCTTATAGTTTTAGCTCTAATAATTTGGTCTTTGATCCATTTTGAGTTAATTTTTGTATATGGTATGAGGCAGGGGCCAAATTCACTCTGTTGTATTTATATATCCAGTTGTCCCAGAGCCATTTGTTGAAGAGACTATTTTTTCCCATTGAAACTTCGGCACTGTTGGCCGGGCGCGGTGGCTCACGCCTGTAATCCTAACACTCTGGGAGGCCGAGGCCGGTGGATCGTTTGAGCTCAGAAGTTCGAGACCAGCCTGAGCAAAAGCGAGACCTCGTCTCTACCAAAAATAGAAAAAAATTAGCTGGACATGGTGGCGCATGCCTGTAGTCCCAGCTACTCGGAAAGCTGAGGCAGGAGGATCGCTTGAGCCCAGGAGTTTGAGGTTGCTGTGAGCTAGGCTGACACCAGGGCCCTCACTCTAGCCTGGGCAACACAGTGAGACTCTGTCTAAAAAAAAAAAAAAAAAAGAAAGAAAGAAAAGAAAAGAAAAAAAGAAACTTTGGCACTGTCATTCAAGATCAATTGGCCATCTATGTACAGGCTTTATTCCTAGACTCTCCTTGTGTTTCTCAGTTCTATATATGTATTCTTTTGGCATGACCACTGTGTTTTGATAACTGCAGATTTTTTAGTAAATTTTGAAATTGGGAAGTGTGAATTTTTCTACATTGTTGCTCTTTTTCAAGACTGTTTTGGCTATTTGGCTATACCATTGCAATTCTATATAAATTTTAGGATCGGTTCACCTATTTCTGTTAAAAAGGGGGTCATTGGTATGTTGATAGCCTTTTTTTGTTCAATCTGTAGATAAGTTTGGGGAGTATTGTCATCTTAACAATATTAAGTGTTCTAATTCATGAAACCAGATGTATTTCTACTTATTTAGATCTTTAATTCCTTTCTGTAATATTTTGTAGTTTTCAGTGTATTAGTCTTGTATATCCTTGGTTATATTTATTCCTATGGACTTTATCCTTTATGAAGCTAGTTTGAATGCAATTGTTTTCTTTTTTCTTTTTTTTAGATTTCAGAATATTACGGGGTTACAAAAGTTTTGGTTATATAAATTGCTTTTGTACCATTTGAGTCAAAGTTATAAGTATGTCCATAACCCAGATAGTGTGCATTGTACCTATTAGGTGTGAATTTACCCATCCTCTCCTCTCCCCTCCCACCTGCTTCATTTCCCATGAGCGTAATTTCCATATGTGCACATAACTGTTGATTGGTTAGTTCCAACTTAATGGTGAGTTTCTTACTTTTGGTTTTTGATTGTTCAATTAAATATAGAAAAGCAAGTGTTTTTAGAAAATTTAATTGAGATATAATTCACATACCTTAGGATTTATGCATTCAAAGTACATAATTCAATGTTTTTTTGTATAGTAACAGACATGTGCAACCATCACCACAACTGATTATAGCACATTTTCATCACCTCAGATATAAAGTCTGTGCACTTTAGGTATAATTCAGTATCTCTCTATCATCCCAAAATGTAATCTACCACTAATCAACTTGCTGTCTCCCTAGATTTGCTTATTCTGTACATTTCATATAAATGGAATAAAAGAATATATAGCCTTTTGTGTCTGGCTTTTTTCACTCAACATAATGTTTGCAAGATTTATTCACATAGTAGCACATAGCAATACTTCATTCCTTTTTATGGCTGTATAATATTCCATTTTATAGGTATACCTCATTTTATTTACCCATTTATCAGATGATGAAGTAGGTTACTTTTACTTTTGTGTATTAAAAATAATGCTGCTATGAACATTTGTGGACTTATTATTGTTAGAAAATATGCTTTTCTAACAATAATATGCTTTTCTAGGTGGCTCATGCCTGTAATCCTAGCACTCTGGGAGGCTGAGGCAGAAGGATTGTTCAAGGTCAGGAGTTCAAAACCAGCCTGAGCAAGAGCGAGACCCTGTCTCTACTAAATATAGAAAGAAATTAATTGGCCAACTAAAAATATATAGAAAAAGTTAGCTGGGCATGGTAGTGCATGCCTGTAGTCCCAGCTACTCGGGAGGCTGAGGCAGGAGGATTGCCTGAGCCCGGGAATTTGAGGTTGCTGTAGCTAGGCTGACCCCATGGCACTGTAGCCCGGGCAACAGAGTGAGACTGTGTCTCAAAACAAAAAAAAAAGGAAATATGCTTTAAATTCTCTTGGATATATACCTTGGAGGTAAACTGATAAGTCACATGGTAACTCTATGTTTAACTTTGTGAAAAACTGAGAAACTATTTTCTACATTGGCTGTACTATAGTATTAATACGTTCTCACCAGCATCATATCAGGGCTCGAATTACCCCACAACCTTGTAAACACTTGTGTTATTAAAGATTTTTAATAATCGCTACCCTAGTGGATGTGAAGTGGTATCTCATTGCAGTTTTGATGTGTATTTCCCGAATGACTAATGTCATCCTTTCAAGTGCTTCTTGGCCATCTTCTTTGGAAGAATGTCTATTTAAGTCCTTTGCCCATTTATTTTACTGAGTAGTTTATCTTTTAAGTTACGAGTGTCCTTTATATATTCTGGATACTAGAACTTTATGAGGTATGTGACTTGCATATATTTTCTGAATTTTCTGGGTTGTCTTGTCACGTTTTTAATAGTGTCCTCGAGGCACAAAAGTTTTAAAATTTGATGAAATACAATTTATTTATTTTTTCTTTTGTTACTTGTGCTTTTGGTATCATATTAAAGAAATTGTGACCTACTACAAGGTCACAAGAATTTACACCTATGTTGCCTTCTAAGAATTTTAGAGTTTTAGGCCCTGCATTTCAAGTCTTTGATCCATTTTGAGTTAATTTTTGAATACAGTATGAGATAAGGGCCAAATACATTCTTTTGCAAGTGGCTATCCAGTTTTTCAAGAACCATTTTTTGAAAAGATTATATTTTCCTATTGAATTGTCATGATCACCTCATTGAAAATAAATTTACCATAAATATATGGGCTTATTCCTGGATTCTTATTGTACTCCACTGCTCTGTTGTTGTTTTTTTAATCCTATGGCATGACCACAGTGTTTTGATTACTGCTGCTTGGTAATACTTTTGAAATCGAAAACAGTAAGTTCTTTTATTTGTTGTTCTATTTCAATACTGTTTTTGCTCTTCAGGGTATTTTTCAATTACATATAAATTTTAGGATCAGGTAGTCTATTTCTGCAAAAATCCAGGTCATATTTTGATAGGCCTTGAATTCAAACTGTAAATAAATTTGGGGAATATTGGCATTTTAACAATATTAAGTTTTCTATTCCATGAAAGCAGAATGTCTTTCCACTTAACCATGACTTCTTTAATTTCTTTCAACAATATTTCATACTTTTTAATGTACAAATCTTGTACCTCCTTGGTTAAAATTATTCCTAAGTAGTGTATCTTTTTTGATACTATTTTAAATGTGATTATTGTCCTAATTTTGCTTTCAAATTCTCCAATGCTAGAATATACAAATACTAGTAGTCTTTTTAAACAGTGCTATTGAGATATGATTTACAGAACCACAACTTACACATTTGAAGTGTATACTTCAGTAGTTTTTATTATAGTCACAGATACGCACCACTAACATCACAGTTTTTTGTTTTTGTTTTTGGTTTTTTTTTTTTTTGAGACAGAGTCTCACTCTGTTGCCCTGGCTAGAGTGCCATGGCGTCAGCCTAGCTCACAACAACCTCAAACTCCTGGGCTCAGGCGATCCTCCTGCCTCAGCCTCCCGAGTAGCTGGGACTACAGGCATGTGCCACCATGCTCGGCTAATTTTTTCTATGTATTTTTAGTTGTCCAATTAATTTCTTTCTATTTTTAGTAGAGACGGGGTCTCACTCTTGCTCAGGCTGGTTTTGAACTCCTGACCTTGAGCGATATGCCTGCCTAAGCCTCACAGAGTGCTAGGATTACAGGCGTGAGCCACCGCGCCTGGTCCACAGTTGATTATAGTACAATTTCATCACCTCAAAATGAAACCCCATATACTTTGGCTATTACCTGTCATTCTTACCATATGCCCCAGCTGTAGTCAACCACTAATCTCCTGACTAATTCTATTTGCCTCTTCTGGATATTTATAAATGGAATCATACAATATGTGGACTTTTGTGTCTGTATGCCTTCACTTAACATTTCCAAGTTTCCTCCATGTGGTAGCATGTATTATTATTTCATTCTTTTTATGGCTGTATAATATTCCATGGTAAGTATACCTAATTTATTTATCCATTCATTAGTTAGTGAACATTGAGGTTGTTTCCCCTTTTTGTATATTGATAATAAGGCTGCTAGGAACATTGGTGTTCAAGCTGTGTGAACATATGTTTTCACTTCTCTTGAGTATATTCCTAGAATTGGAATTGCTAGGTCATATAACTTTATGTTTAACTTTGTGAGGAAATGCCAAAATGTTTCCCACTACAGCTCTACCATTTTACATTACCACCACAGTGGTCGAAGGGCTCTAACTTCTTCACATCCTTGTCCCCACTTGTAATTTTCCTTTGATTCTTTTTTAAAAATTTGAGTAGTGGGTGTGAGGTAATTTCTCATTGTGGTTTTGATTTGCATCTCTGTAATAACTAATGATGTTGAACATCTTTTTGTGTTTTCTATTTATCATGTGTGTTCTCTGTGGAAGAATGCCTGTTCAAGTCCTCTTACCCATTTTTTTTCCTTTCAGATAGTGTCTTGCTCGGTCACCCTGGGCTAGAGTGCTGTGGCGTCAGCCTAGCTCACAGCAATTGCAAACTTGTGGGCTAAAGTGATCCTCTAGCCTTAGCCTCCTAGAGGCTTGCACCACAACACCTGGCTCATTTTTTTATTTTTAGTAGAGATGGCGTCTTGCTCTTGCTCAGGCTGGTCTTGAAATCCTGAGCTCAAGCAATCCTCCCACCTCGTGCTCCCAGAGTGCTAGGATTACAGGAGTGAGCCACTACGCCTGGCCCTTTCACCCACTTTTTAACTGAGTTGTTTATTGTTTTGGTCTTGAGTTGAGAGAGTTATGATATATTCTTGATAATATACATTATATGATATATGCAAATATTTATAAATGTTTGCTCCCATTTTGTGGGGGATCTTTTTACTTTCTTGATAGTGTTCTTAAGGCCTGAAGTTTTTTATTTTGAAGAAGGCTAATCATCTACTTTTTCTTTCATTCCTTATGATTTTGTTATCATATTTAAGAAACTGTTCATCGCCCGGCTAGCTCAGTCGGCAAGAGCATGAGACTCTTAAGAAACTATTGTCTAATACAAGGCCATGGAGATTTACACTATGGTTCCTTCAAAGATTTTCATATTTTCAGGTCTTACATTTATGTCTTTGATCCATTTTAAGTTAATTTCTGTGTATGGTGTGAGATAGGAGCCCAAATAATTTTTTTTTTTCAGGTAGATATCTATCCAGTTGTCTTAGCACCATTTGTTGAGGAGACTATATTTTCCCATTAAATTTCTGTGGAAATCTTGTCAAAATTTAGTTGACCACAGATGTATGGGCTTATTCTTTGACTCTCATTGTATCTCACTGCTTTGTTTTTCTATCCTTATGTCAGGACCACAGTGTTTTCATTACTGAAGATTTTAAGGCATGCTTTAAAATTGAGGAGTAAGTATGAGTCCTCCTACATTGTTGTCCTTTTCAAGACTGTTTTGGCTGTTCAGTGACCTTGGCAATTCCATGTGAATTTTAGGATCAATTCACCCAATACTCAAAAAGCCTGGTGATATTTTTATAGAACTTGCATTCAAATCTATAGACAGATTTGAGAGTATTTCCATCTTAATATTAAGTCTCTTAGTCCCAAGAAGAAACCAAAATGTATTTCTAGTTGTTTGGGTCTTCTTTAATTACATTTAATATTATTTGTACCTTTCAATGCACAAGTCTTGTATTTCCTTGGTTGTATGTATTGCTAAGTAATTTATCCTTTTAGATACTATTTTAAATGAAATTGTTTTCTTAATTTTGGTTTGAGATTGTTCAATGCTAATATATAGAAATATTACTGGCTTTTTTAAAAAACAGCTTTATTGAAATATAAATCAAGCACACCCCCTTGACACATTTAAAGTGTAAAGTTTAGTTGTTTTTGTGAAGTCATAGATATGAATAACCACAAACAGAGTTGTTTATAGCACCATTTCATCACTTTAAAAGAACCCCCCTATATTTTAGGTATCATTGCCATCTTCCCCCATATCCCCAGCTCTAAAAAATCGCTAATCTATTTCCTGTCTCTATAAATTTGTCTATGCTACACATTCCTTATAAATGGTATCTCATTCTATTCCACTTCTCTGTATTTGTATCCTATGGCAGGAACACACTGTTTTGATTACTTCAGCTTTGTAGTAAGTTTTGAACTCAGGAAGGCTATATTCGCTTACATTGTTCTTTCTCAAGACTCTTTTTGCTCTTTGGGGTATTCTTCAATTTCATACAGATTTTAGAATCAGTTTGTCTATTTGGGGGGGGGAAGACAGCTTTGACAGGCCTTAAATTCTATCTGTAACAATCAATTTGGGGAGTTTGCCATCTTAACAATATTACATTCTCTAGTCCATGAAACTGAGATGGCTCTCCCCTTATTTATGTCTTCTTGAATTTATTTCAACAATATTTTATAGTTTTTAGTGTTCGGGTCTTTTACTTTCTAGGTGAAATTTATTCCTAAGTGCTTTACTAGTTTTGATTCTATTTTAAATGCAATTAATTCTTTTCTCAATTTTGCTTTTGATTGTTCTATGCTTGTTGTATAGGAATGTGACTATTTAAAAAAATAGCTTATTGCAAAGTTGTGGAAACAACCCAAGTACCCATCAATACACGAGTGGATTAATAAAATGTGGTATATGTATACCATGGAGTACTATTCAGCTATAAGAAGCAATGGTGATATAGCACCTCATGTATTTTCCTGGATGGAGCTGAAACCCATTCTACTAAGTGAAGTATCCCAAGAATGGATGGACAGGCACCACATGTACTCACCAGCCAATTGGTACTAGCTGATCAACACCTAAGTGGACACACAGGAACAACATTTATCGGGTGTCGGGCAGACGGGAAGGGGGAGGAGGGGATGGGCATATACATACATAATGAGTGCGATGTGCACCGCCTGGGGGATGTTCAGGCTTGAGGCTCTGACTGGAGGGGGGAGGGGGGCAAGGGCAATGTACGTAACCTTAACATTTGTACCCCCATAATATGCTGAAATAAAAAAATAACATAAAATTTGTGTATATACATCCTACACATTCACATATTTGTTTAAATAGAAAAAGATTTGCAAAGCAAGTTATAGAACAATGTTTGTAGTGCATGTAAACAAATGTGGTCCATGTATTCATATATGTATATAAATATAAATGCACAGAAAGGAACCTAAGGAAGGGAGTTGGAAGTGAAGGGGTAGGGAAAAGGAATTGTTACTAATTTTATTCCATATAGTCTTATGCTTGCACTTTTTACAAAGAAAGAATAAGACTCATAGTAGTAAACTGTATTCAAAAATAAAAAACAAATCACTCTACCACATAGCTTAAGCTTAGTCACTGAGAATGTAAATATCTTAAGGCTAATAATCAAAAGTGTGTATCTGCTTGCTCATACTTAGCTCTGAAAAGTAAATAATATAAAGAATACGCCAGAGTATAAGAAAATTCCACTGGGCACTATTCTATGAATAGTTCAGTTGATCAGATCAATCACCAAAGACATATAAACAAATTCAAAGGGAATCTTGCACTTAAGGTTGACTGAACACTTTTTGATTCTTCTTAGCTACTCAACGCTAAATCAAGGCATTCTCATCACAAAATAGAATAATTGCCTATTAACTGCAGTCCTGCTTGTTTTAGGTATTTGAAGTTTTAGGTTTACAATCAATGCTGCCCCACAAGGTCAAGAAAGAAATAGAAACCAACTTGAACCCTTCATAAAAGAATAAACAATATGAAATAAACAAATACGACTTGTAATCAAATAAATGAAAAATGAAATAAATTGACTAAAAATATATGTTTAAACACGCACATGAAACAGTCTGGCAATATATACAATAAAAAGTCAACAGTAGTTAGAGGATGGATTGATGAGCTCCTTTACTCTTCTTTTGTATTTTCAATACAAGCACATACGAAAGATTGAAAATTAGATGCAATCCTCTAACCCTCCCTATAGCCACACCCTTCTGCAATGTGACTTTGCAGCTCTTCCCAGGAAGAGATGGGGTCTATTTGCCCTTCTCTTGAACTTAGGCAGACTTTGTCACTTGCTTTGGCTAACATACTATAGAAGAAGTGATGGTGTGTTAGTTCCCAGCCTGTGCTTCAAGAGCCTTGCATGTTTCCACTTCCTCCCTCTGGACTTCCGCTTCCACCACGTGAACAAGCCCTGGGGAGGACAAAGAGACAGGTAGACCAGAGCCTACCAGCCACAGCCCTACCTATGTGACATAGCAAATCCAACCCACACTTGACCTGCAACTCACTACAGACCTCTGAGGGAACCCAGATGAGACCAAAACTGCTCAGCTGTGCCCAGCCTAAACTGCTGACCTACAGGTGATCTATAAAAAAAGGTGTTGACTTAGCCACTACGTTTTAGGGGCGTGGAGGATGCTTTACCTTCATGAAGAGAAAAATAAATCTTTTTAAGAAAATAAGGTAAGGCATTTTTAACCATTAATTATAACATTGTTTATACCAAAATATAAAAGTATCTGATTTTCAGCAGGTGTGTGTAAGGTTGGCGGGCAAAATTCCCCTTAGGGGCTTGCATACCGTTCCCCCATCCCCACATCCTGACTTCTCCACGTGGTTTTGCCGGCAGCTTCCTGGCGGAGGAACCACCCGCCGGGGCCGCTTCCTGTTTTGCAGGAAGATCCGTCCCAGCTGTCACTCACGATCTACTGCGCGTCAAGACGGCCCCTATATAACCCTCCTCCCCAGTCCGAGCCACGGCGACTTCTTGGGCCCCTTGAACCTCACCCCTCGCCCGGGAGCGCTCTACAAATAAAAGCTACCTTTGTTTGGCACATTCAGCCTTTTCCTTTTTTATTCCAAACTTTACAGTGTGTATCTTTTTAACTGAAAAATAAGAAAGTAAATAAACTGGAGAGGGCAATGGAACTGCTGTGCTTCATTGTAGTTTAGGATCCAGCTGACATTTAGCAAACCTTATTGTCTTACTGTGTTTTGTGTTGCTTTAACAGAATACCTAAAACAGAGTAATCTGAAAAGAAAGGAAATTTATTTCTTACAGTCCAGAGGCTGGGAAGTCCAAAGTCAAGGAACCTGCATCTGGTGATCTCACGGCAGAAGGACAAGAAAGTTCAAGAGAGCGAGAGCAAAACTTGCCTTTATAACAAGCCCACTCTTGCTATATAACTAACCCACTTCCACAATAATGATACTGATCCATTCATGAGAGCAGAGCCCTCACAATTTTATTGTCTCTCATTTGCCCCAACCTCCCAACTCTGCTATACTGGGGATTAAGTTTCCAACACATGATCTCTGGGGGATACATAAAAACCACAGTACTGATTGCTGCCTTCACGGAGTAAAAAGTGGAGCTGACTTCAAACTCAGGCAGTCTGGTTCCAGAATCCACATTCTTAACCTCATTATTAGACTGGCCCAGGAGGACAGAAGGGACACTACAGGAAAAAGAGTAACCTGACTGGCCACCTAATGTGTCCAAATAAAGTGAGAAAGACTACACTGAGGAGGTTAGGAACTATATTAATAACAGGAACATAAGGAATTAAGCAAATGAAAAGAAAAGGAAGAGAGAAAACATTATTGACTCCAGAAAAAAAGAATTGTAAACCAAAGAGGAAATGAAAGGATGCGTTTCTCATTCAGTTGTGAATCATACTGATAAGGCCATAGCAATGTAAATACTAACTTATGATCTGACCTAAAATTATACTGTAACTCCATGAAGATATTGGAAGCAGTTTGGATATAAAAGGGGGAGGAACGGCACATGCTGAAGAAAGGAAGGTGGCAGAAAACACCTAAATTGTCCCCCTCTGTAAAAAGTTAAAATAATGATGCTTAAAATTTTTTAAAAGCAGTATAAGCATATTATTTGCAAATATCATGATAAATAACCAAAGGAAACTGCTGAAACAGTCGAAGTGGTTGCCTGTGGGGATAGACACATGGATTTGGTGAAGGGTGAGGTAAGGAACTGCTATTTTTGATTATAAGATATTATTTGACTTTTTAAATTCCATATAAGTATTATTTCAATTTAAAAAACCAATTGAGAAATCTAACAAGTGAATTTCCTCTCATTAATGGATCCAACTGATTCTCATCAATGAGTGTACCCAGTATTAAATGCACAAAAATAATCTGTTTAATGTAAAATATAAAATACTAATTCTTCTCTTTATGTACACTGATACTTGGCAAAAATATTTTTAAAGTTTACTACCACTCAAAAGCTACTTAAAACAACGTTCTTCCCTTCAGAATATATGAATTCATACATAATTAGTATATCTGCTAAAAAAAAAATTCCTCCATATCTTTATGACCTATTTTTACCTGAAATAGTTTTAGATTTTACAAAAATCCTGACAAGAAGACATTACAAGGCTTTTAGTATTTTAGTCTGTCTTGCCTTTTCACCAGAAGAACCTCAGATAAAAGCCACATTTCCTTCAATATCACTGATGTCATGTATCATTCAATTAAATAAAACCAAAAGTTCAGAACACATAAAGGAACATCTTCTCCACCAGATGCCTGTGTCTGATAATGTCACACTGACTCATTCTCTTTTTGAATCATAACTATTTTGTACATTTTTGATACTGTCTAGATTGCTCTTCCTTATCTACCATTTCTAAATATCTCTCTGTCATTTCTAAAAAGATTAATTACACTTAAATATCATAATTACAATAAATAACCAGGAAATTTAAAAATATTACTAGGTTACTTTTTCCTTCTACATTCAGGAGACACAAAGTTTTTATCTATTCATTGTATATATTCAAGATAAACAAAAACAAAATTCAAGACAATTGCTACATAAAGAATGTATTACTTTCCTGTTTTTCTTTTCATCTGTTTAGTTTATAAAGTTAATGGCTGAATTGAAAGAAATCATTTCTAAATGTTGTAGACTGGTCATGTAGGCCAGTCACCGTAGCACAGAGGTTTGAACAGAGAACACTATATGGGCACCAGGCCCAGAAATGAGGGTGTCAGAGAGGTCGAGAGGAGCTGTGACAGGGACAAGGCTGTGCATTCACCAAACAATTTCATCGAGTCTCTAAATGTAGGAGAACTACACTTCCCAGCTGCCTTTGCTTCTACCTGGGGACATCTTACTAGATCCCTTAATGACTGCATGGTGCCGAGGCTCCCAAACCCCCCACCTGTGACCATACCAGATGGTGACATGTAGTTTTTATAACTTTCAAAGAAGCAAATTAATCCTTTGCCAATGGAGAAATTAATGCAGTATATACTCAAACCTTGGACTATACATAGGGGTGTACTGCCTTAATGCATGGCTAGGGATAGTGCAGTCAACCCTCAGTACCCATGGAGGATTGGTCCAGGACCTCCCACAGATACCAAAATCCAAGGATGCTCAAGTCCCTGATATAAAATGGCATAGTATTTGATTATAACCTACACACATCCTCTTGTATACTTTAAATCATCTCTAGATTACTTATAAGGCCTAATACAATGTAAATACTATGTAAATAGTTATTATACTCCGTTGTTTAGGGAATAACGACGAGAAAGGAAGTCTGTACATGTTCAGTACAGATGAATTTTTTTTCTGAATATTTTTAATACATGGTTGGTTGAATCCATGGATGTGTAACCCATAGATCCAGAGGGCCAACCATATATATTTCCATTCGATTAAAAAGTAGATCACTATTGTCTCATCTAGAAGTTAAAAAAAAAAGTAGATCATTTCCTCCCATTTGTATAGTACTGAGTATCCCTGCCTGTCACACTGGAGACTAGGGATTTACAAGTACATACATAACATACATACGTAAATGTAGATCATTTTAATTCTGTGGGAAACTTTTAAAAAATAAACAGCATATTTCTTGGCATGAAACTAAGACCTAGAAGCAAGTTATATTTCATTTATGCCTTCCATTCCATAATAATTAAGCAGGATGAAAAACGGGCTGATACTAGAGAGAAGGCAGCCTCTGGCATTAAAACGTCTTGGTTTAAAACGTAACTCCATCACTTATTACTGCTGTAAGCCTGAGCAAGTTTCTTAAACTTACTATGTGTGTGTGTCACATATGCCTGATACCTGGCTCTAGAGACAGACTCCAGTCTGACCCCTGGCTATGTGATTTTGGGCAAGTTCTTTAACTTCCCTAACCCTCAGGTTCCTCATCTGAAACATGGTGATAATGACAGAATTTATCTGACAAGGTTGCTGTGAGGATTAAATAAAATAGTCCATATGTCTGCAAAATATAGCCTTATATCTAGCACATAAGTGTTCAAAAAGCACTTAAAGACTAGGCAGAGACATAGATGGGTTATCTCACTTAAATCCTCTCAGCAACTTTACGAAGTATGATTATGAAGCATCCTTTCTCTAACCAAGATTATTAATATATATTATGTTAGTCAAAATTATCTATTATAGTAATAAAGTCTACAGGGGAATGAAACTCAAAGTATGTTAAACTTAAAATGAGACTAAATGGAAGGATGCAGAAGGAACCCATTAATCAAATAATAAAGGAGTAAAAGTAATCAAGAGTCTCAATTTCACATCATCCCATGGCAAACCACCCATAGAAAGTAAAGCTCTGTCTTCACATAAATAATCTCAGAAAAGAAGTCAGAATTATAAAGCTTGAGCCACATGTTTGTGTCCTGAGATCACGGAAAATCTTATTATATACTCACTCTTAACACTTCCCTCTTCTTTCCTCTCCTTAAATTCATTTAGACACCACATATTTCATACAATCTAGGAAATTTCTAACCTACTTCCCTCTGCTAATTCAGGCCCTCACCATAGACAGGCTGTTCAAACAGCCTCCTACTCTAGTCTCCTAGAGGCCAATGTTTTCCCCACAGTAAGGCGTGGAGGTGGTGAGAGATGGAACCTGGCCACACAGCAGGAGCTGAGCAACGGGTGGGGAGCGAGCCAGTAAAGTTTCATCTGTATTTATAGCTGCTCCCCATCACTCATATCACCACATAAGTTCCACCTCCTGTCAGATCAGCAGCGACATTAGATTCTCATAGGAGCATGAATCCTGCTGTAAACTGCATATGCGAGGAATCTAAGGGATCTAGGTTGTGTGCTCCTTATGAGAATCTAATGCCTGATGATCTGAGGTAGAGCTAGCCCTAGGGAGCAGCTGCAAATACAGATTTTCATTAGCAGAGAGGTTCGACTGCACAATAAATATAATGTGCTTGAATCATCCCAAAACCATCCCCCCAGCCCCACAGAAAAATTGTCTTCTATGAAACCAGTCTCTGGTGCCAAAAAGGTTGAGACTGCTGCCATAGACTATTCAAAAGTTATCTTTTTGTATCCTTACTTGACTATGTTCTATTGAGTAAAGATTACAGTTGACCCTTGAACAACACAGGTTTTAACTGTGCATGTCCAGTTATACTTAGATTTTTTTCAACAAAATGCAGAGTGAAAATACAGTATTCATAGGATGTGATTTTGGTGTATGAGGGAGTTCTGGAACCAATCTCCTGAGAATACCAAGGGGTGATTGTACTAGATAATTATTAATAACCTAATAATGGGCTATTTTGTAATGAACATAACTTCCAATTAACTCCCAATTATTTTTATAAATAACTGTCGGCCTTATATTTATAAGGATCCTACATCTATATTTATTACTCCATAACCATCTAAATCCCAATATGAACGCTTTTAAAAAACTTTAAATGTAAAAGTTGGTCCACTCTATTTTAAATGTTCCCAAATGTATGCTAGAAATTCAGGAAAGGATGTGGGGGGAAAAAAATCAATCCACTAAATTATTATTATAATTATTTATGGATACTAAATTATTATTATTATTGATGGATACTACAAGTCTTCCTATTATTACCACCACTTAGAAATTAACAAGCTGCTCCAGTCTTTGAAAAGAATCTAAAGCATCTTATTTTATCTGACTCTTTGATTCTGTCTTTTAACACAAAATATTTTCCATAGGGCTCCTCAATCAAATGCTGATTCAAAAATGCACCATTCGTTTTATATCTTTGCAATTAAAAATAATTGGGAGTAAATTGGAAGTTATATTCATTAGAAAATAGCCCATTATTAGGTTATTAATAATTATCTAGTACAATCATCCCTTGGTATTCTTGGGATATTGGTTCCAGGACTCCCTCATATATCGAAATTGCATCCTGCGAACACTGTATTTTCAATCTGCATTTGGTTGGGGAAAAAATCTAAGTATAATTGTACCTGCACAGTTAACACCTGTGTGGTTCAAGGGTCAACTATAATCTTTCCAGACAACTGTTAGTTTGGAGTTTACTCCACCAGTGTAAAGTAAATCTGAGATATTAACAGAGCTGGAGAAGAATAGGCTGAACCTAAGCAGCAATTACAGCGTCAGTGTCAGAGCATTTAGAGCCAAAAAAAAAATAGAAACCAAAATATGATCACTTTCAAGATACTGACTTGAGCCAGAGGTCAAGTCTAAGAAAATCATGGGTCAAAAGCATCCTATGCATATAAGAACTAAGAGTAAAATAAGATAAATGGAGATAGACAACATCAGTTACTGCTTCAGACCTGACCTTGGGCCGTATTTCTCAAACTTCAGCATGGATCAGAATCACCTGGGGGTCTCCTAAGACAAAGCAAGCCCGGCCCTGCTCCCAGAGGTTCTGATTCAGTAGGTGTTAGGTGAGGCCTGACAATTTGCATTTCTAATAAGCTAACAGGTGATGTTTATTCTGCTGGTCCAGGGATGAACTCTGACAACCACCTAGAGAACACTAATATGAAGACTTTAGTGGCTAGCTCTTTTTTCCTTATCCTACTTTCTTTTGCAGAGAAGCTCTCTATATGTGAAAGAAATGATGCCTGTGTGATCCCCACTGAGCCATGGGGGTCACAAAGAGATTCAGTTAGAGTCCTTGAAATGGCACATAATCATGAGGAAACTTGTGGAAACCTTTTGAACTCTGAACCTCATCAGGGTCTTTCATTATCTTTCCCAGGGCCAAGCCTAGAATTAATTTCTCAAGCTCATTCTCTTAGCTGGAATCCTATAACATTAAATATTTCCCTGGAAATCCTGGTTTCAAAGTTTGCAGCAAAGTGAATATTACTTTTTCAAATGTTTCTTATTCAGTCACCATTTATGAAATACTGAAAAATCTCTGCATTGATTGGCTATAACAGCTGGCTCACATTACAAATATAATACCCATAGTATATCCAAAGTATTAGAAAACATTTTCATCAAAAAGCTACTCATTGATGTCTTCCTATTTACCTCAAGATTTTAAATTCCTACATTCATTATTTTTTATTCCATAATGGGATACAGATCATAATAGATTTCATAAAAAATCTAGAGAGTCAATTTAAAATCTGTTTTTACACTTAAAAGCAATTGAAATTCTGATAAATTTCCAATGAAAGTGTAAAACAACATAACCACTTTGAAAAACTCATCAACAGGGGAATGAATAAATCAAAACAGAAGCCCAGTTGCACAGTCCATGAATACTAATCCACTATTTAGTCCACATTAGTCCACTAATGATATTCGCAAGACATGAGCTTCATAAAGAGAGAAGAGGGAAGCTACTTTCCTTAGTATTTACAGAATACTTAGAATAATAACAACAAAAATTATTGCTTAGTAATAATAACGATGAACAATGAATAGTCATACAATGTAATGACAATATTCATTACTTAGTAGTGTTCTAATATTGTTTATGGTTGTACAATATTATTGTAATAGAAATTAACAATGAATATTCATATAATAGACTACTTCTCAGCAATGAAAAAGGAATAAACTACTAATACAAGCAACAACATATATGAATCTCAAAAACATTAGGCTGAGCGAAAGAAGGCAAACGCAAAAGAATACATACTGTGTGACTCCATTTATATGAAGGTCAAAGACATGTATGACTAGTCTGATAGCCATCAGAAAGTGGCTGAGTGTGTGGTAGGGAGAATGGATGGCAGTGAAAAGGCGGGAAGGAGCTCCCAGGAGTGATTAAAATGTTCTATATCTTGTTTTACACAGTGCTCACATGGATGTATAGGGTTGTCAAAACCCCATCAAACTGTATACTTAATATCCATGCATTTTACTGTATGTAAATTACATCACAATAAAAATATGTGTTTTTAAATTTAACCATAAGGAAAAGAATGATTTGTCAAAGTAATGTTTTTTGAATTCAAAATAAAATATACCTTAGAACAAAACATTTGCTGTTTAAAATTTCCATTATAGCTGAGAAAAAAGCAGTCACATGTTATGTTTATAGATTCACAATTCTGAACTAAGAGGAAGATGACCAAACATCTCAGGTTGCTTTAGACAGACAGCCCAGTGCAGACCTGATAGCACAGCATAATTATTAAGAGTGCCTCCTTCATGATCAAAGGCAACCTGATTTACATGAAAACCTTTATGACCATGTTAACTAAATGAGAACTTAGATATTATTTAGTAAAATGAGCTCATTCACTTTTTCATTCAACCTACACTTACTAAACACATAGTATGTTGCTAAACACAGTGCCTTTGTTCTTGCTACTACTAGATGGACTTTTCCCAAACATAAAATCTAAACCTTAGGACAACTAAATATAGAAGAAAGCAATGAAAATTTTTTCTACCAAGAAAATATAAACCAAGCTTATGGAAGACATAATTTTTTGAGCTGTAAAAAAGTATATAAAGATATTCACAAATACAAAATAAATAAAACCTTTACCTGCTGCCCTGTAAAGTATTTTAGGTTCAAAAAATATACAAGGATTTTTATCCTCTATGCATGACAATAGAAGTCCCTTGGCCTGGAAAGGGCTTCTGGGTACAACCACCTGCAAAAACAGATTATTTAAAGACAATTTTAGTAAAAGTATATTCCAGTAAACTCTCTTACAAAAAGGATTGATATTTAAATAACCTATGGTTACTAATTAAAAATAGAACTCTGGTATTTATTTTTAGCCTAATTACCATTATTGTTCATATATTACCTACAAAATTCCTTTTGTTACATATTTATCAGATGCCCACCATGTTCTGATGACTAAGATACTGCTCTTCTCTTAAGCAGCTAACTTTGCCTGTACAAAAAAAAAAGGAAACTGCAAAGAGCATTCCTGAAAGCAAAAAAGTAAAATTGTCAATATCTACCTGATTTATCTATGAAGAAAGATATACTATAATAGTAACATTCTGCTACTTTCAGAATGCATGCAACTCTCTTATCTGGTTTTAACATGTCAAAATCCCTTCTTTTCCATGAAAAAATAACAGTCTTTATTTTATAAGTGGAAAAGTAGTCCACTGAATTTTATAATCCAGGCACTATAATGTCCAGTTATGGCAGAGCAAAAAGAAAAGCGTGGATACTCCTCACTTCTGTTTGACAGGAAAGGGTTCCAGGACCTTTTTGAGAATGAGAGTGATGATGAGGAAGATGATGATAATGACAGCAAGAAGTACATGTGTTAAATTGGCCAAGCATTGTGTGGGGATTAATTGATTTACTATTCATAGCAACCCCACTAGGTAGCTATTATTATTTTTCCCAATTTAGAAATAGAGACAGAGGCTTAGAGGGATGAAGTAGCTTGCCTAAGGTCACACTGCTTGCTAGACCAGGGATTCTCACCCAATTCTGACTAATACCAAGCCCAAAGCTCTTAACTTCTGTACCATGTTGCCTCAAACCAAATTTGTGCCTAATTTTTAATGACTGGAGAATAACTGCATAAAGACAAGTATTACAGAGAAAGAGTGATCATTAAAATAAACATTAATTTATCACAAGGACTCAAATAAGATTCCTTGAGGCAAACTACACTTACTTTCAAAATCATTTTATGCCATTTTTATTGAAGGTTTGTTATTTTAAAAATAAAATAGCACAAATGTCACTATTTTATTTTCTGTAAATAGACTTCCGAACACATAATAACTATATCACACAATGTCTTTATCTTATACCCCCACTTTTTAGTTTCTCTTTATCTTTTCACTTCACATATTTATTTTTAGCCTTTTATACTTTAAGTATATTTTCATTTGGGCTAGGAAAAAAAAGCAAGAGAAAGTGGAAGAACGAAAAAGGTGGGAAAGAGAAGGTAGGGGATTGAGAGCAAAGCTCTGTTCTTAAAAACACCGAGTAATGTTATAAACATTAAATGTGAATCAATGTTCGGCTCAAGTACAAAAATAACTATTGCCTCAAATGTGGCTTCTGTCCCAACCTACCACTTCTAGCTTATGTTAAAATGTCAGGCAACTTCTACTCAACTAAGAAAAACCCTCTGACTTTGATCTGATAGAAAAAAACAAACAAGAAAATAAGAATAAGAAACATAGACACATGTTTACAACCAATCCATGTGGTCAAAAGACAAACATACATCTCTGGGTTACATATCTGTGGATTTCTATAATGATTCCCTTAAAAAGCTTATTCAGTAAATGGAAAAGATGATATCATAAAAAATTAATATTTAAAGTACTCAAAATATTTTTATTATCAAAAGACCTAAGCTATTGGGAAAGTAAGCTATAGAAGGAAAATGCTCCAAAATTAATTGTTTGAGTAAGCATTACCTTATTCTAGACAGAAGAAAAACACATCTAGCTAACAGTTTTCTCTCAGTCTATTTAACAAGAAATGGACTAATAGCAAAAGTCCCATACCTCTGAGGTAAATATGGATTAAACAGTAGACTTATTAAAATCACCCCAGAATCAGATAAGAAAGATTGATTATAAAGAAACATAAAGCTTTGAAAGACAGAGAAGAAAAACCAACTATGTTCTCAGTCTTACTCTCTGAAGTTAAATAATGCCAGCATCAAACCAGCGCTGCTTCAAAAAGAACATTCTATAAAACTGGGCCTTAGTATATTTAAAACAATATACTTTCCCTTTCTTAAATACAGTTAAGTTCACATAAATCCCAGAAGTCCTGTTTGCTTTCCTCTAGATAAACATATTAGTTAATATTAATAGAGTCAACCAAAATGGAAATATCAAATAGAAATCAAAGAAAGTACATAAATGAGCATACCTTGATTCCTGGGCAATGAGCAAAAAATGCTTCAGGACTCTGAGAATGATAGAGAGCCCCATGGCCAACACAGCCCCAGGGGGCCCGGATAGTGAGGCTCCCACAGTTAAAAAGATCCCCAGAGCGATAGCGATACTTGGCAGCTTCATTGACAATCTGGGAGGAAGAAAGAAAGAAGGGACACGTCCCAGTGAGCCCTTCCTTTCCTATCCACTTTCTTAAAGCATTTTATTAGATCTTTAACTATATTCTCATAACAAAGTGATAACTGTAATACACCAGCTCAAAACATTCCTCAGATAGGGAGGTGGGGAGGAGGCAATACTCCATGGACTGAACAACCTTAGAAATGCTCATTTATAGTAAATATGATGCACTCACCTGATCAAAAGCAGGGAAAATATAATCTGCAAACTGAATTTCTGCAATGGCAGTAGCACCAGCGACTGCAATTCCAATTCCAAATCCAACAATTCCTTGTTCACACAATGGAGTGTTAAAAACTCTATCTTTTCCTAGAAAATGAAAAGAATGTTAATATGGCAAATGAGAGTAATGTAATACACAATACATTTGAAAATTCAGTAAACTAATAATGGTAGGATGGGGAAATATAGTACAGGTGGAGAAAATGGAATATAAATAGTATGATGGTTGATTTAAATGCAATCAATATTCATATTAACTGTAAATAATCTAGATCATCACACTTGGATAAAAGAAACCAATTACTTAAAAGAAAACACAAACTATAAAGATAAAAAAAACTGTAAGTAAAAAGAAGTAAAAAAAAATATACCATGGAAAAACTAACCAGAAGAAAGCTGAGGCCACTATGTTAATAGCAAAGTAGACTTCAAGGGGAAAGGTATACCAGAAATAAAGAGGGAAAATTCACTGTTGAAAGGCTGAATTCACAAAAAGGACATAACAATTCTAAATTTAAACTCATCTAACAATGGGCTCCAACTAAATGGGAAAAGTAACACAACTAAAAGGAGAAATGGACAAATTCACAATATAGTGAGAGATTTTTAACATACCAGTCTTAATAACTGACAGAAAACACATATCAAAAAGAAGAGGGGGGTAAAAAACATAGAAGATTTACATATGCTTGATAAACGTGAGCTAACTGACATGGGTCACTGCACCCAACAGCTAAGAATGCAAATCCCTTTCAAGGAAACAGAGAACACTGACATTAGTTGCCCATACACTGGGCTACAAATCCAATCTCAACCAATTATAAATGATTAAAATCATACGGGGCATATTCTCTGATCATGGTGGAATTAAACTCAAAATCAATAACAAAAAGATAATTAGAAAATCCTTATGCTGGTTTAAAATATATGTCTAAATACCTCATAGCTCAAAAAAACTATAATGATATTAAAAAGTATTTTAAACTGAATAACAATGAAAAACTATACGTTACAACTTAGTGAGGTTCTGAAGGTAATGGAAGAGTTGCTTCTTTCAGACTGGCCTTCCCACATCTAATGATTGTAAACTCTGGGCAAAATGTAACAAACAACTACTTAAAGGCATTGAAGAGCCGAAAGTGAGCATAAACTGAGGGGCCTTCACCCTTAAAAGAAGGGGAGCGAGCAGATGGGCATGAATTTTACAAGGCATGTCCCTGAGGACTCCCAGTCTATGTGTCAGGACAGCAAGCATTCACACAAACAGGCTCAGTCTTATGGGCCCAAGGTGTCAAAGAAGAGAGTCTGGGTCTGCTAGTGGCTAAAACTTAAGGAGCTAACTACCTAAACGAAGGTAACCATGTGGGGACTCCGAGAAATCTGTGCATAAACTGCTCAAACCTCCACTGACACCTATGCCTGCAGGATACTCCAAAAGCCTAGCAGTAAATAACCTCTGGACATGGAAAGAGCAGAGCAGAGATTCCAGCTGTGCCCACTACAGAGGAGACAGAATTGGGAGCTTGAGACTCTTCAAATCATAGGAGCTTGATAAACACCTTAGGCATGCCAATCAAACCACAAGGTACAACTTTATTAGTGTACAACTCAATTCTCCCTTGAAATTTCACCACCTCTCAGCTAATACTGAGCATTTCCAGCTCAGCGTTTCCTTAAAAATTCTAACTTCAGCGATTTGGATAGACAAAAACAATGGCCACAGTCTGGCCATACAACCAAACGTTTTGGGACAGGTCTGGTATTCATATTTCATTTCCATATTCCAGGGGTACCAGTTCTTCTTGGTACACAGAATTAACTTTTAGCTCAATTATTCCCTTTGAAAATGCACCCAAATGGGGCAGGTGTTGGGAAGTGTCGACTAGCCACATCCTGCAGTTTGTGACTCCAAAAGCAGCTGCAAAAACTTAAAGCGTGATTCATACTCATCACAATCTGTGACTATCTTCTGAAACTGTGACCTCTATTCCTCATCAATTCCCTATTTGACTACAAGTAGCTTGATAATTTTTGAAAATCTGTGATTCCATTGAACTGAGAACGATTCAGTGGTAAAAAATGAACATAAATGCCAGCTGCCTCCTGTGGAATCCACATCCCAGCAATACCTGAAGGCTTTCACCAAACAAGCAGCTTATTTATCCCTTGCTCCTTCAAGTTTATGGGATTCACATATTTCTCATCTCGGTAAGAAAATACAGCCTTTTGCCACTAGAAGGCAGAAAAGTTGAGTTCTCAGAATTCTTTTAATCCAAAACATGTTTGGTTTGATGAAATAGATTAACAAGTCTCTCTAAGGAGTTTCCATGATCTAGCAGAAAGTGCCTCAACATGAACTAAATGTTAAAAATCTGTTTCTATTTTCTCCCAGATACCGATTGAGGGTAAGAACACAAATAAGATGCACAATATTATTGACTTCCTTCTCTCTCACACTTCATGTAATAAAAAATAAAAATAAAAAAATAAAGAAATATTGATGACTTCTACCTTACAATGCAATTAATGTGATGGTATCTTGATAGATGAATTAATCCATCCAGTGATTGTATTATGAGAAAAGACAGATCTGGGTTTAAGTGTTATCTCCACAAATTACTAAACTTTCTAAGTCTCCATTTCTTATCTGTAACAGAAGACTCATGATACTGAAAAGACTAAAATAAGTCATATGACAAATGTTTATGAAGTACTTAATATTGTATAGACAACTTTCTAAGTGCTAGAAATAGCAGCAAACAAAATTTGAGAAATTCGTGTCCTTATAAAGCGTACATTCTAGTCAGGGGAAACAGAACATAAAATAAGTGAGTAAAATATATAGTGCGTTAGATAATAAAGCAGGGAGTAGTTGACAGGGGAGGGGAACTACTGTGATTTTAAGTAGGGAGATCAAGAAGGCGCCACTGAGAGGTGACATTTAAGAAAACATTGAAAGAAATGAAAAAGTGTGCCATGCATCTATGCAAGGGAATAAATGTTCTGGGCAGAGCGACCAGCCAGTGCAAAGACCATGGGGGAAGAGCATGTTCAGCACATCTGAGGAAAGGCGAGGAGTTGAGAGTGCCTGGAACAGAGTACGAGAAGTAGTGGTAGGAGATAAAGTCAAAAGAGTTAAGAGGGTGGCATGGGGAGGTGGCAGGGATCAGGCAGGGCCTGGTAGGACATTGTAAACACTCTTAATGTAAGAATGAGTCAGACAGCAGGTGCATGAGAGTCACAGGAATTCGTCAAGAAAAGTCATGCCATTGTCTGAGTTGCATTTCAACAGGATCCCTCTGGCTGTATTTTGTGAGTAGCCTGTCAATAGCAAGGGTGGACACAGCAAGACTGATTACAGTATACTGCAATAATCCCGGCAACAGGTAATGATGCATGATAGCAAGGAAGGTAGAGAAAAGGCATGAGACTGCGCAATTCTAAAGATAGAGCTAAAAGGGTTTGCTGACGAAATGGATGGGGAATGAGTCAGAGAAATAGTATGGATGATTCAAAGGCTTTTGGCATGAGTAACCTGAAGAACAGAGTTGTGAGTAACTGAGAAAGTGAACTATGAAGAAGCATGGAGTAAGATTAAACTTAGTAAGTTTAAATGGGTACATAGAAAAAAAGAGATCTAAGGGTGTATCCTGCATACTCCAAGGTTAAGAAGATGGCAGGTGAAAAATAATCAGCAAGGTTGAGAAGAAAAAAAAAAAGCTAGTTTGGAGGAAAACTAGAAGAAAGTACTGTCCAAAAAGCAAGTGTTTCCAAGAAGAAAGTGATTAACTTGTGTCCTATGCTGCTATCAGAAAGTGAGATGAGGGCTGAGAATTTTATCATTGGTGACCTTGACATGACAGTTGCTGCAAAGTAGGAAGGAGAGAGTAAACAAAAAGCTTAATTACAGTGACTTTGAGTGAGAATGAGAGGAGAAAAATTGAAGACAATGAGTAATGACAAGTATGTGGAGAAATTTTGCTGTAAAGGAGAGAAGGCAAAGGGAGCAGTGGCTCGCTGGAGGGAATGTGGGGTGATGCAGGATTTTCTAAGACAGAAAAAAAACCAGCATATTTGCCAGCTAACGGGATTTGATCATCAAAGAAGAGGAAATTGATTATTTTGTGAAAATCAGTGAAATGGAAAGAAGGAATAATGACTGGAACCATGTCTTTGAAAAGGTGACAGGGAAGAAGGGGTCTAGTGTGATAGGGAGCCTTGCGTTCGTTCAGAGCACAGGAGGAAAGGGAGTATACGGGCACTGACGCTGGCACATAAATACATGTGGTGGTGAGAGCTTGTCCCAGTCCTCTATTAGTGGCATCTACCTTTTCAGTAAAATACAAAACTAGATTATTAGCTAAAAGTAAGGATAGGGGAAGCAGCTTTGAAGGGGGGAAAAAAGAAAGTATGAAATAGTCATCTAGGAAAATGGAAGACTGAATGGACCAGGAACTTGCAGCATGATGGCAGGCAACATGAGTAGCCCCTGAAAGTCACTACCTTGAACTTAAACTAAGACCAGTTGGCACGACTGGCATGTTTTGTTCCTGGGACATTCAGCTCAGGGATTTAGGAGTTAGATAGAAAGATGAGTTTAACTACCACTGGACTGTACCAAGCAACTATTAATGTGGAATTTAAGCTGGGTATAAAAGGAAGAATGGTCATCAGAGATTGAGGGACAGAAACAAGGTGGTGAAATCCACAGATTTTTAAGAACAAAGCAAATCAAAAGATTGTTGGAGTGGAGATAACTAGAAGCAGTGTGCTGGAGAGTGACCACCTCGATTCAAGGTGGTGGTCAGAGTCAGGGATGCTTCAAATTGAGACTGTGGAGAGACTGCAGTTACTGATAATTTCAAAGGTACGACTCTAAGAACGAGAGGCTGACATAGGATGGAGGACAAGACACCAAAGAAGAGAAGAATAAGAAACTGAGAAGCCAGAATATTGGGAAGACCATCCATGTGGACACCAACAGAAGTGACAAGTGGGCCAGCAGAGGAGTGACAGTGAGCCAGGCTAGCAACAAAGAGGACGGGGTCCACAAAGCACTAACAAGGAAGGACAGTGTTAGTGCTTAGCACTCACTTGGCACATTAAAAGTGTTGAATAAATGTTTATTTTCAAAGGATAAATTAGATAATGGGAGCTAGTATCTTTTGATTTAGAAATCAACTTTATAAGTCTTTTTCTACTTTCTGAGATGACTGAACTCAGCTTTTGTCTACTTGGAACCAAATTTCTCAAATTCATTACTATTAAGTCATATGTATATGATAATAATGTCACACAAACCACATGCTTTTTTAGCTCAGTTAGTACGTAAACAGGATATCCCTGAAATACATGATGGTTCAAAACATTCCTCCAAATGATAACTAAAATATAGGATTAGTTGAAATTCGTATCTTTAAAAGGCAGCTGAAGTCTATAATGACACAATACGTTTCTGAAGCTCAAAGAGAGTTGCTAGGAGCACTATATCAAAGTGCTATTAAAACAAATAAAACTCAACAAATGTTTACTTAGGTGGCTAGTGGCTTTGACCTTATATGAAGAAAAAACTATGCCTACTCTGAAATAGTTCCTGAATGCCAAACAGCTTTGACTGGGTCAGAAAAAAAGTAAAAACTATCCAAATTACTTCTTTCTAAATCTTAGATAACTGAATAAAATTGAATTAACATTTTAGACAAACTTATTGCTATAAACAACATAGATAACTAGAATAAAAGAAAAAATTCATACAACATGACATTTTCTTATACTTTGCTACTCCTGCTTAAAAATTTTAGGCTATATCTTTGTATAACGTCACGATTGCCCAGGACAATGAAAATATGTGTAGAATGCCACACAGTTTGTCTTGTCAAGTTCTCATTTGTTGAAGATCAAACATAAAACCACACCACCACTTTCTAACAGGGTTCTTCTTCTGTAAAGGGAGCATGGTTAAGAAGTTGTACATCACTAGCACTGCTCTGCTAAAGATACTGTCCACTACACACTGCTGAGCTTCAAAATAAAACCAGCAATTGACTTCTCTAGCCAAAGAATTAAAGGTGGGCAAAACTGAGTCCACCAGTGTACCCTGTTCCCTACCCAACATTTAGCCACATTTGTAGACCAGAAACAGCGAAAAGAGGACAAACAAACTACAGTTAGGGAAAAGAAGAAACCATAAGATGGTTTAAGGTAACAGCCAATCACCTCTTGGTAGGTTAAGAAAAATCTCAATGTCTTCTGTCTCTAGACATTTTTCAGAATCTATAACAATTTTAGGGTTTTGGTTGTGAACAAATTGACCCCACAAGTTATTAAATCTACCTATGGTAGAATTAATTTTTTCTTTTTCCCATAAAAATTTCTGAAAAAGCAAGGTTAAAACTGCCCCTCTCTGGATTGCTCAAGGTCAGCAGTTTGACCTGAACAAGAGTGAGACCCCGTCTCTACTATAAATAGAAAGAAATTAATTGGCTAACTAAAGATATATGTAGAAAAAATGAGCCGGGCATGGTGGCGCATGACTGTTGTCCCAGCTACTCGGGAGGCTGAGGCAGAAGGATTGCTTGAGCCCAGGAGTTGGAGGTTGCTTGCTGTGAGCTAGGCTGACGCCACAGCACTCTAGCCTAGACAACAGAGTGAGACTCTGTCTCAAAAAAAAAAAAAAAAAAAACTGTCCCTCTCTAAATAACTTGTATTTCCTCAGGACTCAGTTTTGAATAGGTTGGAATACCCTTCCAGAAAATGATTAACTCCATGAGGTAAACAGCTAGATCTCAGAGTCCCTGAGCAGAAAAATAAATAAGGACATAAATATTTGTGACTAAGCTACAAAATAAACAAGAAAAGTAAAAGTCATTATAGATACAATTTTAACAGTGGGGAGAAGAATAAACAATACGTCCCAATAATTTTAGTCATAGACTTTTTGGGATATGTTATGATCTCAAAACATTTTAAGTTAGCTGATAAAAAATTTGATGAAGATAAAAAGCATTTGTTTTATCTCTCTTTTTTTTTTTCCTCTCAGCTGCTTAAATCAGAAGAAAAACATTTGTTAGGGCTGACTAAAGCCAAAATACAAAGCTAATCCAGAAGATCATTTCTGCCTCTTAAAACAAACAGTCGAAAATAGAATATTTCACTTATTAGATAAATAGGCCAGAAAAACTCTTAAAGAATATGCAAACAACAACAACAACAAAAATTACTAGGTAAGGAAACCACACAATTTATCCACCAAACTGGGATACTCCTGAGAATGTTAAGAGTTACTAAAAATAATTAACAGATATTAATTGATTCTCAACAGAATTAAACTGGGTAGTTCACGGCAAATGAGACTGTAAACCAAGACTTACAGTCACCCTATTATTAGAGTTAAGTAATATTAACACCTAAGTGGAAAGTAATAAGGGAAAAATAAAATGGTCCTTTTACCCATACCTAATCTACCACTTATTAGCATCCTAAATTAGTCTACTTATAATCTATAGCTAGAAAATGAAAAAAAAGTTGAATAAGCAATCGTGCCATTGGTCATAGTTCACTGCCTAGGGTGAACACCATGATGCACACAGCCAAGCTCAACCACGTGTGAGGATCACGCAGCTTTTTGCCCAGCTTGTTAAGAATGCTGTTGGCTGACACACATCAGCTGCCAGCCCCTTCAGGGACTGTTCCAGCTGCAATGAACCTCCTAACCTCCAGGCCATGCTTGGCAGCCCCCAACCCTTGATCACTGTGAGAGTACAAAGGCCGGTCATCTCAGCCCAACTAGAGACAATCCAGAAGGGTCATTGTGACTGCAGCGTTCCTACAAGGTTGGCCAAGGCTGTCATTGGTCCTGTTCATTGGTCCTTCAGGATATATCCCTCTGTCCAATTCTGCTTTCACTTAAGAGAAGCACTACTTCTATGGTTCCAGAATGTGCCAGGTTCCAAGGTTGCAGATTTAAGAAGTTTACCTATTTTTACAATTATCTTACAATAACAACATTCTTCAAATGGTTATCTCTAGGAAACATTGCTTAGAAAGGGCTGTTTGTGAACCTTGTCCTATAGATGCTACCTCTATTATTCTGAACACTCCTAGGCAAGAGATCTGAGTCATTATAATGGGTAAGAGAGAAAAATTAAAGAAGATAAAAATCAACCAGGAACAAATGTATATGCTTAGTAAATGTTTACTGAATGAATGTTTATTAAACATAAAAGTTCCTCTATTTAATGAAGTCTATAATCATGGATGCGGATGCAATAATGCCCACATCCAGCAAAGCCCAAATCAATTCTAAAGATTCAATGACTAGATTAAAATTTGTAAATTTCTCTACCAAGAACACAGACTATGTCTCATTCATCTTTGGACATCCAATCGTACCTAGCACAATGTAGTAGTGAATTTACTATAGTAGTGAAACTACTAGTAATACACTAGTAGTTACTACTAGTGTATTGAATCTAGTAGTTATTCAATACAATTACTTGAATGAACAGGCTTAAAAGACGCATCATTTTAGTCTGACCCATATCAGACTAAAAAGATATTTATGTCTATAATAATCATGATGTGATAAGTCCCACCAAGTACTAAGATTTGTAGATATGACAACAGGCAGACAGTAGTTGAAATAGGTATGTACTAAGTAATATATACATGATATTTTTCATTTAAATAATAGGAAAATGTGACAGCAAAGACTATAGACTCACCTGAGCATAAAGATTAGAACTGTATTCAGTCATCTCTAGTACCTAGAATAGTCCCTTGTACACAGAATTTTAAAAATATTTGTTCTACGAATGAATGAATAAAAATGACGAAAATAATAATATTAAAATAGAAATGATAGTCAATATCAGGGAAACTAAAAATCAGGCCAAATCATAAATTTTAAAACTCCAATTATGCACAAACGTATCAGTGGATCACTTACTTCATTGCTATATTTCAGGTGGCCATTATCTTTGAGATATTAATTTTGTAAAAATGACAGAAAATGAAAAGAGTCACTTAATTTTAAGCAACTCATAGACAATAAAATGGGGAACATCTGGCAAAGGTTAGCCATCATGATTATGATACAATAATGTTCAACATCATAGACCAAGATTTCTCAAAGTAAGTACCAGATGGACAATTCTTAAAGGAAAAATATTTCTTACACTCCTAATGTCAATGTAAACCAGTTTTAATATGTTATTTTAATACATATAAAATTAAACAGCATTTATTACCCTGATAAAAAGACAAAGGCAAAACAAATTTGTAAATTAAATACAAAAATAACTACATAATCAAATTCAAATTAACAGTAAAAAATACAGTGTAACACTGGTTTTCTGCTGAAATGACAACACCAATGAAGCTTCCAGTCCAATTCCACATTTAATCTTCCTGGTTTTTTGTTTTTACTTTAATCATTCTAATGAAAAGAATGCCTTTTCACTTAAATGCACTGTACAAAACAATATTTATAATCTCATGGCTTCCTTAACCAGTTGAGGACAATCAGACCTTATATCAAATAAATCTACCACCAAGAATTTCTTGAATGATAATTTTAAGGAATTCATTTAAAGATAAGGTTGGTATCACAACCATATTGAAATCTGCATTAAATGTGTGACTATTCAATTATCAGTTGAATAGAAAATTCTTTAGTGTGTACTTACTGATATATTTACCGCTAATGAACTGTTGCCAAGTTTGCTATATTAAAAAATGGGATCTGTAAAATTCATCTGTCTGCAACTTGAATGTTATCTGTATAATGCAGGTTCTTTTGAGTTTTGCATGCAGGGATGCTCCTAGCACTGGCTGTTATCTGGATCTCAGTAAAACCTTCATAGACTTCAGACAACGTGAAGTAGTTGGCCTTCCCGTAGCATGAATACAACAATAAACACCAACACTAATTTTACCATGCGGTAATATCTGCTTATGTGGCAGATGATCTAGATGACCCAGTATATGCTGAAATTATTTTTTAAGATTATCATTGATATTAAAATCTCAAATTTTAAATGTCACAAAAAATACGAAAACTTCCAGAATACATTCATAGACACATAGGGTTAGTTAACACCAGAAACAGTATCATAGGGAAAAATAATACCAAATAAAATAAAATAATAGATTCCACTGTTCAATTTTAGAACCAAGAATTCTACTTAAGAATAAGTTGGGGAAAAAAGCATTTTTAAAATTAAATTTTACATGGAGGGTATGACAATTACTTAAAAGCACTGTTTTAGTAACCACCTCCTCAAAAAAAAAAAAAACCCCACTAAGCTCCAGAAGATCAAGCATTCAAAAAAAGAAAGTTTAAAGAAAACAACATTACATGGTTACCAGGTAAATTAATCTTTCATTTCTATGAATTTCTAAATTAAAGAGAATATAAGGGCATTCTTATACTGTTCTATTGAGGGGAAAAAAGAAATTCAAGGCTATATCTACAAAAGATTTCACAAAGGGTAAAAACATGTTCTTTAAATAAATTGAAAAGGAGAAATCAAGTAGAGAATCAATATGATAACAATAATCTGTAAAACTTATGGTTGGGCAGGAAAAGGTGGGAAGCAGAAAAACTAATTATAGAATCACAAAATCCTAGTACTACTGAAGAGCTTCTACCAAGCCCACAGTCTTCAAATAACGAAACTGGCTTTTTAATTTAAGTGGCTTTCCCAAAGTCAACAGCCAGAAACTGGCAGCTTGGCGCCCTCACCAACACTTGCTCCCCTTGCCTAGAGATCCTCTTCCCTAAATTGTCTGTTGCAAACTACTCAACTCATTAATGTTAAAATGTATTCATTTAGAGCTTAATTATCTGGTACCACAACCATAGACAGTTAAAATAGTTTTAAACATTTAATCTGAATGCAATAAGTCTTCGTGGACAATGTCCTAACATTCCCTCAGATGTTTGTCCAAAAAGCTAAAGCAAATAAAATGGCTACTTTAAACCTTCAGAGTGCATAACCTAACTAACAATAATGAAATAAAATAAAAAGCATCTTTACAAGAAAACAGTGATAAAAGTGGTCAAGAAAACTCTTAATTAAGAATAGATTTTTAAAGACCTTTTAACTTTGATTCAATAGTAAATTTTTTTTTTTTGAGACAGAGTCTCACTTTGTTGCCCAAGATAGAATGCCGTGGCATCAACCTAGCTCACAGCAACCTCAAACTCCTGGGCTCAAGCAATCCTCCTGCCTCAGCCTCCTGAGTAGCTGGGACGACAGGCATGCACCACCATGCTCAGCTAATTTTTTCTATATATTTTTAGTTGGCCAATTAATTTGCTTCTATTTTTAGTAGAGACAGGGTCTCACTCTTGCTCAGGCTGGTTTCAAACTCCTGACCTCGAGCAATCCTCCCACCTCAGACTCCCAGAGTGCTAGGACTACAGGCGTGAGCCACCATGCCCAGCCTCAATAGTAAATTGCACAACAAGACAACACTGTTACTCTGTAGAAATGTTAACACTGCTACTCTGTGGAAATGTATACATGTTTCTATTTCTAAAATGTGTGTAAAATCTCCAACAGGAGGGCTGGCCACTGCTCACCTGCAAGAAAGACCTCCAAAGAGTAAGAATGAAGGGTTGAAGATTAAAGGCAACTCCTGGATTAAAGAACAAATGCTGCCGCTGCAGCTGTGCATCTGCAGCAACTCGGACACTATGCAAAAGTCAAGGATTGAACCAAAGGGGCTCAAAGCCACCAATGCACTGCTTGGAAATGAGGGACAGCTGATTTTAACAGATTGCAGTTCTATTCAAGCAAGCATCCACTTAGAAGCCCTGGCTCTACACTATTCCCCTCAAGTGTCCCTGAGCTATGTGCTGTGTGCTGTTTGCCATAACATTTGGGTAAGGCCCTATGACAGACACAATGATCACAAAGGTACTGCATAAACCCGGCAGTACTGGACCAACTCAGCATTCCCAGAGCCCCAGACATCATCAGGAACTGTCCAGCACTCACTTTGATGAGGACTATGGATCCATCCTATAATACGGCGTATTATGACTAGTCATAAATCAACCACTGATGTTTGGACACCTTATGTAAGCTGAAATTTTGTTTCTGAGCATGATTTTATGATTTTTATGATCAATATGATTTTAGGAGATAAAATTTCTTGTGAAATTATTTTGTGAATGAAATAACTGTAATCTGAACATTTGGGTTTTAGGGAATATGTACTATACAACTATTTAAGCTTAAATTAGACTTTCCTTTAAGTGACTATTTAAGCCTAAATTAGACTGTCCTTTAAGGAATACTTGCAAAGAAAAACAAAAACTTATTTCAGTGAAACTAATAGTTACTATATCCCTAAAAAAGAAAGAACCACAGTTTTGTTACATAAGAAAGAAAACAAATTATTTGGTCCTTCTACCTTTTATTAAAATCAAATTGACAAGTTTATTGATGTTACTGTATAAATTTCTTAAGTTGAGCTATCTAAAACTTATTAAGAGATTAAGGTTGGAGTTTGGAGAAATACACAATAAAAGTATAATTTTTCAAATAAATGCATGCATAGATGATGCTGAGTAAACAGATTTAAAAAAAATATGAATACAAAAAATATTTCTGAATAAACCTATAAAAACTTCATGTGCTTGAATACAACCAAAGCTGTTTTTCCAGAAAATCAAAAGAAGTATTTTCATCATCCTTGTGATACCAGCTGGAATTTAAGGGCAAGCCATCTAAATTTTTCTTTTTAATCTTCCTTCATTTATATGGAAATGAGATGTTTCCTAAAACATATCTGTACCCAGTACCTACGTCAACACCAAAGCTCAAAGCACACAAATTCGTCCAGCTGATTCCTGAGTACAAGTGAAAACAGCATGCCAACATCATCTAAAACCCATGTGCGTCATTCACCAAGGAGGACATTACCAAGCTGTCAATTTCAATTAACCTGCCTAGCTTTATAAATAGCCTAAACTTCCCTATCTAAATAGCTTGGTGCCCTTTTCTCCGAAGCAAAGGGAACAACATGACAAAGAAGCATGAAAAATAAATGGGCTTTCCCCCTTGTAAACAAGAGAGGGTTGACATTAAATGAATTCTAAGTCCAAACTAAAGAGCTATTAATAAAATAAAGTGCAAAAGAATGAAGAATCAGTTTTAACCAGAAAGTAAATAACATTCACTAGCTATATCAGTGATCTAGTAGCTAGATCAGATGATCTGCTCTTTTTAAAATATCTGTGAGTCTAACTGCTATTGGAACTAACTCAAGGCTCACATACAGGCAGAGCTAAACAAAGATGCCATAATTACAACCCTTAATATGGTCTCAAATGCAATGCAATTTAAAAGCCCCCAAATGACTGATGTTTGGCCAAAGAGAAGACAAGTTAGTTTTGAATATCATTCTATTCTAAATCTGAAATGTTTTATAATTTTTATAACTTACAGCATTATCATTTCTTATGCTACCTCTAGATGTTTCTACCTCTAAAATCAATTACAACCAACAAATCCTACACATAACTTCTATAATCCAATTACCTGTTTAAATATTTTTCTAGTTTATATTCTAGTTAGTAAATAAAAGAATCAGAAAATACATCAATGAAATATATCAAAAAGCAAGAAGTAACTGGTATGGATCATTAACCAACTAGTGAACCCATTAATCCATATAACTGATATTCCATTGTATGGAAAATACAGTTGGCCCATATTAATCTTAAGTAAAAAAAAAAAAAGTGTGAATTCACATGTGAATAATATACTTATACACATGTGTCACCCAGGTGATGCTTAACAAGCTTGTCAAAAACAGCATAATATAACACAGTGACATCTCACATACATCTCAGGTATTCAACTCACTGAAATATCTAGGACACAATCAAAAACTAAGAAGTAAGTTAAATAAAAAAGATTTGGGAACAATCAAAAAAGATGACAAAGTTGATTGACTATACTTAGAAGAGGTCCCATAAACCTTCACTCACAACAGCTTTAGAAAATTCCATTAGAAGTCATTCACTGATGTACAATGCACTTACTGTGTCAGTGAAATGAATCATCATTTTATTTCCTTTATTTGCACTAAATTATGACAACTGACTTCCCATTCTCCATTCAATCCATCTTTGTTTGGCACCATTATGGGCATCATGGAAGATACGAAGATGAACTATACATATATATACACACACATATATAAACACATACATGTAAATACGTGGTAGAAAAATATAATGAGTTATAGGGACAGTGCCAGATGGAAACAGACAAAGACAATTAAAAGGAATTACTTCTAGGTGGCAAAGGCTGCGAGGAAGATGTACAGAGTCTGGAAGCAAATATTGAATCTGAAGCAGAGACAGGGCTTTCTGAGGGGCAGAAACGGTGTAAGAAAGGCAGAAAAGGCTAGATCCAATTGGTGAGTAGTGTGGGTGCAGCCAAGAATATGGGGGGAAAACTGAAGCTGGAAACAAAAGTCTTATACTAAAATAAGAAAACTGGCTTTCACCATTAAACATGGAGAAGATTTTAAGCAAAGAAGTGTTGTGATCAGAGCTGTTTTGGGGGAAAGTTAATCTCACAGGTATATGTAATATTAACTAGACTATGAAGGAAAGTGAGAACAAAGACTCTTATGATAATTATTATAATCATTCAGATCAAAAGTAATGAGAGCATGAACTATGAAAACGGCAGGACAGATAGTAGTGAGAGAAACCCCAAAGTAAAACTAACAGAATTTGACAGCTCTGAAGTCTTAAACCTGAGTTGTTTTGAGGATTCATAAGCAGGCTCTTAGAGGGAAGCAGAGCTTAAACATCACCATACACAAGAAAGTGCAAGCAAAAAGGTTTCTACATTGATCTGAAACTACTAAACATACATGCAGAGGATGTATGCGTTTCACTTGAAATAAAGTGGATATAGACACCTTTTTTTTTTTTTTAATTTCAGATCCATTTTTAAACAAAAGGTCAGTGGAGAGCCAGAAAGTATCATGATGCATGAGATGATGGAAGAATTTAGTTTGGCCCAAATCAGGTGGCCGGCTAAAATAAGCTAAGTACTGAGTATAATCCAACATTTCAGAATTAAGGAAATCTATATTGATTCTGTTTGATACGACAGGATTTAATCTATGTCCTTGGAGCTTTGGTTTTCTAATCTATTTCTGACTGTACTTGGCCATCGAAACTACTTCATTTAGGTCATCAAGTCACCGATGGCCTCCTAATGGCAAAACCCAATGGAAATGGTCCAATATATCTTTTATTCAATATTTAATCCCTCATTATTGCCCTGCACCCTTTCTTCTCCATTTGCCTCAACTTCCAAAGATAAGATAATAAGAGAACTAACTTTACAGGATTGTGAGGATCAGGTGAGTTCATATATGTAAAGTTCTAAGAACAGTGCTGGGCATGTAAAAAGCACTGTAAGAGTTTGCTGCTACTATTGTCATCACCACCATTATCATTATCAATACTATTATATTAATGTAGCAAATAGCTGTGTGTAAAAGCATAGTACCAACTGCTAATTATCCCCCAATATTCATTCTCCCCTCTTCTACAGTAAGAGAACCCCAGCATTTTAACTCAGCAGATATCCACACAGAATGAAGACTGTTTCCCAGCCTCCTTTACATCTAGATGTATTGTACCCTCTCCTTGGAGAATTAATCTCCAGGATTCTGGCAGGTAGTTGAGGGAAGCTGGAGATTGGAGGGCTTCTCAAAAAGACTTTCAACCACACGCCCTTCATCCCTATCCCCAGAGGTACTTGATATTGCCAATTCCTGAGCCTTTGGGTAATTCTTTGATGTAAACCAGACTAGACTGGTCCTTGGCTGCCCCCACCGCCCACTCCAGATTTTGTTTTTCCAGGGCTACTAAGCCCTTCACCTTCTGGCTTCCAACATTTTGTTCCAATTGTCTCCAGTCTCATTCTCCCCATCCTTGTGGATTTAGGGCTTTACAAAAGAAGTTCCCTTGACATTTTAGTGGCGTTTGAGAGGGAACAAAAGTAGGTGCATATGTTCAATTGTTTCTTTTTCCAGAAGTCTCAGCTGCCATTTTCTATCAAAACTCTCAGCACACAATTTAATTCACACTCTGTCATTTAAGTTCTACCCTAAATAAAAGAAACAAAGTTACCGAGCATTACTTACACAGTTTTATATTGTTATTTCATTCTTACCCTGTTATTTTACTTACAATGTAATTTTGCTTCGGCGTAGGTATACTGTGATTTCCTTAAAAGCAAGGACCACATCTTAAAAATTTTAGTACCTTCTAGAGTAGTAGTTCTCAAACTTGGCTGCACATTTGAATCACCTGAGGACCTTTTAAAACTCTAACACCCTGGCTACATTCCATACCAGTAACTCAGAATCTCTGAGGCAAGACCCAAGCATCATTATTGCAACATACAGGCAAGCTCAGGAAGCAGTGCTGTAGAGTGAACAGAGTTGCAGCTGTCTGAGACCTATTTCAAACACTTATCCCACATGAGTATGCACATACAACTAGAAGCTGCCTACCTTCCTAGGATGGCATCTCCAACAAGCTCTAAGAGCTAATAAATTGGTCTCTGTAACCAGAAAAATAACCCAAGTGATCCCAGGACATATTAAAGACAACCTAGACAAGGTAGGTGATGGTTATTCTACTCACCAAATGACACTATAATATTAACTACTTACTTCCTATGCCAATTAATCCATGGGTCCTCAAACTATGGTGAGATGTATAATTATTTCATTATATGTTACAATGTAATAATAATAGAAATAAAGTGCACAATAAATGTAATGTACTTGAATCATCCCAAAACCATCCCCCCAACTCCCCAGTCCATGGAACAATTGTCTTCCATGAAAACAGTCCCTGATGCCAAAAGGACTGGGAACCACTGCATTAGTCAATGTGGCCATGGCAACAGTCAACACCAGCCTTTCTCTACTGAGTGTACGTCAGCCCATCGCTGCCTTGTTTTCCCTTCACTACTTGCAAGCAGTTGGCCCAGAAATCATATCACGTGCGTGAAAGGAACCAGGACTATTTTGAATGGCACACGTCCAGTTCTGCAGAAACTATAAAACTGACCCAAACAAATAAAACCGATGGAGTTGCCAGGCAGCAGAGGCTCCAAAATATCTATACAGGAGGAGCTTAGGAGAATCATTCCAGTTGGAAACTGAAGCCAGAAGGCTTGTCTTAAATTTACATTTTCATAGCACACCCATTATTTTTACTTAGATTTGATGTGTGCACGAGATGATTTGGGGAAATTGATGAAGATTAAAGTCCCCTCAAGCACCCCTGATACCACAACATTAGCAAAGGCAGAAACCATCAATCCATATGTCACTGCACCATCAACACTGGTCTTTCTCTTCTTTTTTTTTTTTTTTCGGTTTTGGTTTTTCTCCCGCGGCTGGACATCGGTCAACTCACAGCTGTGCACAGTGATAGCAAGAAGAACATAGACAAGGGCAAGACACTAACCAACTGTTAAAGCCTCTACAAGGGGGACTCACAAGAGAAAAATGGATTCCATGTGGTCTGGAAGGGAGAAAATACAACAAATGCTAAGAATTGGATCTAATCCTTTAGCAGTTCAGCAGAAATTAAAGGCCAAAACAGATACAAATAACATCAGAAGGGGACCTACAAAAACAAAAATTGAGCAAGCAAATGATGATACGTTATGTACCTGAAAGTCATATACTTATGTACAACTCTCAAAAAGAATGATGCCGATTCTTTGATCCTGCACTTCCTTGGAACATGGAGCTTATTCTACGGAAAACAGGAAGTAGGATGGAAATAACAATGGCAGTAGCATGGCACTATGCTGCTACAGGAAATTTTAAATAGTGAAAGATTGTACAGTACTTGGCTATTGCTCCCTTGAAAAATGAATACTGGAGGCCGGATGCGGTGGCTCATGCCTGTAATCCTAGCACTCTGGGAGGCTGAGGTGGGTAGATCGCTCAAGGTCAAGAGTCTGAGACCAGCCTGAGCAAGAGCAAGACCCTGTCTCTACTAAAAATAGAAAGAAATTATCTGGCCAACTAAAAATATATATATAGAAAAAATTAGCCAGGCATGGTGGCGCATGCCTGTAGTCCCAGCTACTCGGGAGGCTGAGGCAGGAGGATCGCTTGAGCCCAGGAGTTTGAGGTTGCTGTGAGCTAGGCTGACACCACAGTACTCTAGCCTGGGCAACATCTTGATACTCTGTCTAAAAAAAAAAAAAAAAAAAAAAAAAAAATACTGATGCATCAGGGCCACTCCAGACCAATTAAAATCATAATGTCTGGCTTTGGTTTGTTTTAAAGCTCTTCAGTCGATTCTCAGTATAGGGAACCGCAGAGCTAGGAGAAAAGGCAAACGCGCAGTGCGTGAGTGATGTCAAGGGAGTAGCACAAGAGCAACAATTTAAAATACCCGCCATTAAAGTGCCACACACTATCATTTCGGTTTTTGTATTTCCATTAAGTCCCCATCTTCCAAATTACTCCACGTCTACATAATAAACCTCTATTAATGAGTTTATTAGTAAGTTGAGTGATCCTTCATTTCTAGAAACCGAAAGAGCCAAATCAGTACAGAAATTTATGTCAGATGTATAGCTGCATGAAGCGGATCCTCAATAGAAATATGGAACATTTAGAATTGTTAGGGTGTGACTAGAGTGAAAATCATACACTATTCCCTGCACATACCACAACAAAATGACTTTTAGAATTCCAGGTTAGGTTGTGGCAAAGCCACAAATTATACAATTGCCTTTGGGACTCATACACAGACTCACTTAGGGTGAAGCTCTGAAGCAATCAGTAGTGGCTACACTTTGCTTATTTCTAACCAAAGCAGGGTTTGACATTTGTTTCTCTTCTGACAATGATGTGTACATTCTGATATAACCATGAGGTGCTGATGCTGGAAAAGTATGATTTTGTCTCTATTATAGCTAGATATGGTGTTCAGTTACCATTCTAACAGCCACGGAATAACATGGATTAGACCCAACTAACATGGATTAGCTCCCAAGTTTGAGAATCACTGGACTAAACATGTCAGTTCAGGTTCCTACCAAACGTACACTCACTTCCTTCTAAAGAACCCTGCCGTGTCTATTGTCCCAGCTGTAACATTAGTACAGCCCTCGATAACCAGGTTTTGTTTCACATTTTCTAGTATTAATCCTCTTCATTGAGCACAGTTGATGAGACTAATCCACGCAATGCCAGCAGCCTATGACATGTCAAAGCATGAAAAGTACTGTACAAATGAAGCTAAGCTAGGCCAATTAGATTCTCATTCTTTGGAATTTGAGTAGAAAAACAGTGAGAACTAGGTAATTAGCAGTGAAAGCTAAAGCTGAATGCCTTAACAAAGACAGGGTAATGGCACCGGCAGTCATGAGGAAGCAAATACTATGAGGTGCTATGGGAAAGAATGCTGCAGACTGAATGTTGGCGTCCCCCCAAAATCCCTATGTTGAAACTTAATGCCCAATGTGACGGCGTTTGAAGGTGGGATCTTTGGTTGAAGTGATTAGGCCATAAGCGCAAAGCCCTCATGAGTGGGATTATTGCCCTCATAAAAGAGACCCCCGATAACTCCCTTGCCTCACAATTCTGCCATGTGAGGACACAGCAAAAACCCCGCTGTCTAGGAAACAGAAACAGGCCTTCACCAGACACCAAATCTGCCAGTGCGTTTATCTTGCACTTCACAACCTTCGGAATTGTGATAATAAATTGTGTAATAAATTTCTGTTGTTAACAAGCCACCCTGTCTCTAGTTATCCAGTTCCAGAGACCATTATTCTAAGCAAAGTATCACAAAAATGGAAAAACAAACACCACATGTACTCACCATTAAATTGCAACTAATCGATCAACACTTACATGCACATGTGGAAACAACATTCATCAGAGCTCCAGTAGGTGGGAGTGGGGAGGAGGGGATGGGTAAAGTCACACCTTGCAAGTACAACGCACACTATCTGGGTGATGAACACACTTGTAACTTTGACTCAAACGGTACAAAAGCAATTTATGTAATCAAAACGTTTGTACCCCTGTAATATTCTGAAATAATATATATTATATATATATAATTTTTTAAATTTAAAAAATAAGCCACCCTGTCTATGGTGGTATTTTGATAGCAGCCCAGACTACGGCAAAGATGAGTGAGAAATGATACAGACAACAGGCAGGAGACTAGAAAAAAGAGCTGAACCAAGTCAACGGCAGAGCAGAAAAGGTCCACAAACCCCAAAGGCTTAAGCCCCTAGAGCCACCACAGGTCCAGTTCCATGCCACACTGTTCTTAAGATTCCTGTGAAATCCTCATGTTCCTTACGTCCTACGTGTATCTGTATGAGAAATATCTAGTACATAAGCTAAGTCTCTGTTTTGTTTCTTGAAATAAGAAATCCTATGTGATTTAGAGAATGAGACTGAATTGGGTCGCATGAAGAGAACTTCAGCAAGAATGTGAAATATTTACATCTGGGTATTCCTAGGTTGGTGGGGGGTGGCTGAGAGCAGATATACCCCGGCCACAATATTGGAATATTAACAGCCCAGAGTAACTGTGGCAAAGTTACTGTCAGAGGAGCAAAATATAATGGTATACAAAAATACCTTTGCGGCCCGGCGCGGTAGCTCACGCCTGTAATCCTAGCACTCTGGGAGGCGGAGGTGGGCGGATAGTTTGAGCTCAGCAGTTCGAGACCAGCCTGAGCAAGAGCGAGACCTCGTCTCTACCAAAAATAGAAAGAAATTAGCTGGACAAATAAAAATGTACATAGAAAAAATTAGCCGGGCGTAGTGGCGCATGCCTGTAGTCCCAGCTACTTGGGAGGCTGAGGCAGGAGGATCGCTTGAGCCCAGGAGTTTGAGGTTGCTGTGAGCTAGGCTGACGCCACTGCACTCTAGCCCGGGCAACAGAGTGAGACTCTGTCTCAAATAAATAAATAAAAATACCTTTGCTAGATAACAAAGGTAACATTTGCCACAAAAAAATTTCAAGTGGCCAAGGAATAAAAGATCACAGTTGGGAGCATCTAAAACCTGGCATGTAAATTGCTAAAGTGGCCTCATGATGTTACTTCAGACTACAGCATCCGGCTGAAATTCTGTTCCTCTTTAACATTTCTGCTCCATAAAATTTGCAACACTGTGAACAGAGCATCTTTAGAAATGAATATGTAAGATAAGGGGCATATGCGCTTAGTGGTTAAGATGTAGAAATGCAGTATGAACACATCCGAATCAAGTGGTGACCACACTCACAGTCCCCTCTAAGGTAAACTGTCCTGCTCACAGTTCTGGAGAACACAATTCTAGGAAGCAGTCCTAGACAGCAATGATTTTTAGAATATGACCCGCCCTGTCATCCAAAGCAGAATGCACCAGGTGTGGGACACACTGCCCAAGTCCTGTGACATTGCAAGACTCAAAAAGTGAGTACCCAAGAAGGGTGGAATTAAGCCATTAAAATTCTTAGACTGGGGAATAACAATTGTAAAATGAAAAAATAAAATAAAGTTTGCAACATTCATTGGCCAACTAAAAATAGATAGAAAAAATTAGCCGGGCATGGTGGCGCATGCCTGTAGTCCCAGCTACTCAGGAGGCTGAGGCAGGAGGATCGCTTGAGCCCAGGAGTTTGAGGTTGCTGTGAGCTAGGCTAACGCCATGGCACTCTAGCCCGGGCAACAGAGTGAGACTCTGTCTCAAAAAAAAAAAAAAAAAAAAAAGTAAAGCTTGAATGACAATTAGGAAGGGAGTGAAGCAGACACAGAAATTAAGACATGTTAAAGGCGGCACACTAGATGAATGATACAAACCCTTGCTGCTGACGTTCCCAGATCTGCCTTGAAACCATTTCCAATCTCAGGAAACTGAATTTTAGTTTCTTTAAATTTTAAGTGTCTTTATTCAAACACAAAATTTTCCTTACTTGGACTCTTATGAAATCCTTGTCTACCTTATAGGCTGGCCCAGCCTAGCCGTGGCTGGCCCAAATTGTTTGACTAGCCCAAGAGAAGTCCATTTCTTAACAATCTAAGAGCCTACAATACCAGAAATTACTAAAAGGATTTCAACCACAGCTGAAGCTCACCAAGAATGTAGGTTTTCTGGAATTGGTTAAAGTGTCACAGTAGGAAGTTCAGGAAATGGGAATCCTCCTGACAGAAGAGACTAGAATGATAATAGAATGTTAATAGCCCACATTAGCCCGTGACAAGGCTGCTAATTAGGCATTTAAAGCTACAAAGGAAGATGTTGTGAGGGATCAGGCAGCTGTGGTAGTAGACTCACTTCAAATTTTTTTTAATGGCCAGGTAGCAAATATTTTAGGCTTTGCAGGCTATATGGTCTCTGTTCCAATTACTCCACTCTGCTACTGTAGCATAAAAGCAGCCACACACAACACACGTAAGAATGAGCATGGCTGTGTTCCAATAAAACTTTATTACAGACACAAATTTGAATTTCTTACAATTTTAACATGTCATGAAATATTATAATCCTTTTAGTCTTATTCAACCATTGAAAAATGTAAACACCATTGTTTGTTTACAGACTGTACAAAAAGAAGCAGTTGGCCAGATTTGGATCATGGCCAAGTTTGCTGAACCCTAATATACCGAATTGCAGCAAAGATGGAGATGGTCATTTACCCTTTATTTTTCTTTGAAGATGCTGTATTTTAATATCTCCAAGGATATTCTGGCCGGGCGTGGTGGCTCACGCCAGTAATCCTAGCACTCTGGGAGGCCGAGGCAGGAAGATCGCTGGAGGTCAGGAGTTTGAGACCAGCCTGAGCAAGAGCAAGACCCCTTCTCTACCAAAAATAGAAATAAATTAGTGGGACAACTAAAATATACAGAAAAAATTAGCCAGCCATAGTGGCACATGCCTGTAGTCCCAGCTACTCGGGAGGCTGAGGCAGAAGGATTGCTTGAGCCCAGGAGTTTGAGGTTGTTGTGAGCTAGGCTGACACCACGGCACTCTAGCCCAGGCAACAGAGTGAGACTCTGTCTCAAAAAAACAAAACAAACAAGGATATTCTGATGACTGTAAACTGCCTGCTTAATGGAATATTCTTGTTCTATTTTTTTACCATCTTATCCATTTTTAAGTATACAGTTTAGTAGTTTATATTCGTATTGTTATGCAACCAATCTCCAGAACTTTTTCATCTTGCAAAACTGAAACTCTATACCCATTAAACAACTACCCATTTCCCCCTCCCCCCACCCCTAGCAACCACCAGTCTACGGTCTGTTTCTCTGCCATGCATCTTTTGAAGCTAACCCATACTATCATTTGGGGACACAAGAGCTAGAAAGCAACTTGTGTCACTATCTAGAGTGGCAGAGGTGACTATGTTAGGGATTCTATACATGAAAGTTGTAACATGTTAAGGTGCTTTAGGTTAAAAATATTAAGTAAATAATATTAAATTTGAATAATATACAAATATTAAGAAATACTTATTTACCTGGCAGCTATAGAGTAAAATACACCTGTTCCATCAGTTATGGTGTCTGCCACACACACCCTCACAGCCTCTTCTAAGGAAAACAGAATTGCACAAAATTCCTACTGAATACATAGCCACAGAAAATAGTTTCATATGGCACCAAAGCAAAGACAACCATGGGGTAAGCCATAATATTATGATAGGACCTGAAATGAAAGCTCTAGCCAAAAAAACCATGATGGTGTGAATCAAGGAGATTCTCTGGATCCCAGGAATTTGAAATGCAGAACAAGGAATGAGGTAAACACCCATAAAAGCTGAAGCTGAAAGGTTTCCCAAAATTAAAAAAAAGGTATGAGGGATGCATGAGCTCAAATAGTCTAGAAGCAGAAATTTGAAGTATGAACAAATGAGAAAGTAAAATAGAATAATGAAAGACTTTTAAAAAATGGAAGCACTGTCAATAGCAGAGCTCTAGAACAATGATTCCTACCCAGACAGTACAATCCACTGGCAGTGCTGTGAAAATTTGTAGGGACATTCTTAGTTGTCACAATAATTGGGGTCACTACTGACATTTAATGGAGAACAGTCAGGGAGATAAGATATCCTGCAATATAGCAGACAGTCCCTCAAAGCAAAGAACTGAAATATACCACCAGACTCACTACAAATGCAAATTAGTACTTTGGTGCATAATAATGAAAAATTTGACATGAAGTGATACAAAACAGCTCAGCAATTCAGAATGTTGTTAGGAAAACGAAGTTGAAACAGAATAGGAACATTGGCATAAGATTTCAATGCTGTGTCAAATTACAAATGTATTAGAAAAATTGAATCTAATACCAGTTACGGCTTACTGCAAAACTGACAAATTTAGATGCAAATAAGAGACTTTTTCTGGCAGAGTAGAGAACTGATGAGGTTCTTAAAGCTTCCTTAAACTCCTTATTACCCAGGAGAAGAATGTCCAACCAACTTCTACAATTAGATTCTTATGAAATCTCATATTGCCTGTCACTTGTATAACTTCATAAATAACCCCCACCCCTTACTTGATTTAGCCTAAGTTTCTACTGCTTGTAAATGAACAAACCCCAAACATGATTGTCTTTAAGTGGCAGCAAGAACAGAGTTGGACAGCAAGGACAAATCACACAATAACATGTGGCATATTTAGAATTGGTGGTTATGAGTTTCCAATAGAGAACACTGAGAATGCCATCCATAGAGCAAAATGGAATACTAATAATCCTTACCTGGCTTTGCATTTGAATTTCTGAGAACCAGACCTTACTTAAGCTCACCAAAGGCAAGGTTTGGGGCTGCCACAGACAATTTCAAAGATAAAAGAATGCAAGCCACGCACTTAAATGCCTTAAGTGGCTAGGTAATATAAAATAGTAAAACAGGGCCAGGCGTGGTGGCCACGCCCATAATCCTAGCACTCTGGGAGGCCCAGGCGGGCGGATCCTTTGAGCTCTGGAGTTCCAAACCAGCCTGAGCAAAAGCCAGACATCCATCCCCTCCCCCCCCATCTCTACTAAAAATAGAAAGAAATTAATTGGCCAACTAAAAATATAGAAAAAATTAGCCGGCCATGGTGGCGCATGCCTGTAGTCCCAGCTACTCGGGAGGCTGAGGCAGGAGGATCGCTTGAGTCCAGGAGTTGGAGGTTGCTGTGAGCTAGGCTGACCCCACAGCACTCTAGCCTGGGCAACAGAGTGGGACTCTGTCTCAAAAAAAAAAAAAAAAAAAAAAAAAAACAGTAAAACAGGCTAGTTACTACACAATGTGGTAAACTAGACAGCAGAAAACCCTTCTTTAAAATGAGCCTACCTTTACTTGGCCTCAGTGGGAATTTAGATCCCATCTTCTGATATTTCAGGAGACAGTAAAAATCTAGACTTTTATGTAAAGTCTTTTAATTTTTAAATATTCACCTGATTTTAAAGAAATACTGTGTGGGCCAAAGGAGACCAATCTACAGGAGTAATCTAGTCCAGAGGATACCAGTTCGCTCAAAATGTCCTACTCATTGTCTTATAAAGTTGTTTCATACACAATATTACATTAGACCAAAGACACATACACATATACATAAGTACATACATACAGCTGGGACAAAAATTTCACAAAACAATAGTCATCCTCAGTATCCATTGGGGATTGGTTCTAGAAACCCCTACAGATACCAAAATCCACAGATGTTCAAGTCCCATATATAAAATGGTATAGTATCTGCATACAACCTACACATATCCTCCTGTACACTTTAAATCATCGCTACATTACTTATAATACCTAATACAATGTAAATGCTATGGAAATAGTTTCTACACTATATTGATTTTTTAGGTATTATTTTCATGGCTGTATTGTTATGTATTGTTTTTTCCAAATATTTCTGATCCACAATTAGTTGAATCTGTGCATATGAAACCCATGGACAAGGAGGGCTTCCTGTACTTACCCTTTGCCAGATGATGGCTAGTATTTACCCATTTTCTTATCTATATTCTATGTTATCTATTGTTTTCTAATCTATTCCATTTTAATGTATACAAGTGCATTCAAAACTGTGGCCCAGTTTTTTTTTTTTTTTTTTTTTGAGACAGAGTCTCACTCTGCTGCCCAGGCTAGAGTGAGTGCCATGGTGTCAGCCTAGCTCACAGCAACCTCAAACTCCTGGGCTCAAGTGATCCTACTGCCTCAGCCTCCCGAGTAGCTGGGACT
>CAUYRT010059581.1:0-24879 GCA_963574885.1 Lepilemur ruficaudatus | reverse complement strand
CGGGAAGAAGTTGCAGAGCAGAACTGTAGGTGGCGGTTAAATTCTGCACCCCCCACACACATCTCTGACTGCTAGTAGGCTCATGAGTAGTTGGAGAGAACTGCCAACACCAGCCCAGAGACAGCCGCCACCAGTGAGCGGTGAGCCTCTTGCAGACGGGGCGCCAGGCTCCTAGCACCCTCGGGCACCTCCCAGCCTGCAGACCTGAGCTGCTCAGCAGGCGCCATATTGCTCCATTCTTCCCCCGTTCCCTACCCACAGCTGCCGAGAGAGATAATTTAGCCACCACCCTGTGACATCCACAGAAAACAGGACCTTTCCTTTTGGGCCCTGCAGCGACTGAGGGGTACTCAGACTGTGAGCTCCCTACCTGCCGGCCCTTCCAGGTGCTGCTTGCCTGGTGACTCCAGCAGAGCGGGGCAAATCCTGAGGTGGAGAGACATTGATCCAGCTTGGGCACCCCGTGGGTGACTTGAGACCAGCGCTCTTCTCCCTCGCAGGGTCAGGCATTGATCTCCCGGAAGGATAGGCCTGCACACCAGATCTGGTACACCCAGGTCTGGATCGCATTGCCTGGGGGCACAGAGGGATATTTGTGAAAAAGAGTCTACTCAGGTGTATGTGCCTTCAGGGGCAGATCAGAGTGAGTCCTAGCTGCAGCTGAGGGGCAACCCTCCTCCCATGGGAGGGCCAAGTTCCCAGCTCAGGCTACAATCCTGGGTAGGGAACCTCCTGGCTCACATCACACCCAGAGGAGACCCGCTGGCTTGAGGTCCTACCTGATGGCAGAGACCCGGGAGAAACTGCAGAATAGGGAAGAGTGGAAAGAAGCCAGGCCTGCACTACACTGCCAGACTGGGGGTCTCAGACAGCCCCACCCCCCACACATACTTTTTGGCTGAGTGGAACCACCTTTGACCCCTGCTAATAGCATTTGTGGAGCTTGAGGGCAGGCTCACCCAACCCAGCTCTGCGCAATCTCATTCTCCCACCTGCCCCCACTGAAGTGGAGAATAAAGACACACCTGGAAGTCCCAGGGCCCCACCCACAACCTGAGGCACTAAAGTGTGTCTCCAGAGGAAGTAGAGCTGGTTACAGGACCCAAAAACATGACTGCAGCTTGAAACTCCCAGCAAGCACCGCCTACTGCCAGGGAGATCGTTCTGCACACCCTTTTACTGCATCTACTGACTCATCATACAGGGTGTGGTGGAATCTCACCCACAAACACCATCTACTGGCTCAGAGACTAAACTGGATGTGTCATTATCTAAATGAAAATCTAAAGGTAAGAAGCAATAGCCAATCCAGATGGGAAGGAATCAGCAAAAGAACTCTGAAAGTATGAAGAATCGAACGGAAAGCACACTCCCAAAGGGGAACGCCAGCTCTCTGGCAATGGACATCAACCAAATTCAGAACACTAAAACAACAGAAGAATTTCAAACATGGATTGTAAGAATTCAATAATATGCAAGAGAAAATGGATACCCAACACAAAGACACCACAAAACAAAACCAGGACTTTGAAGAAAAATTCACTAAAGAAATTGAAATTCTAAAGAAAAATCAAACAGAACTTCTGGAAATGAATTTATTCAAGGAATGACAAAACACAGTGGAAAGACTCAAGAATAAGGTAGATCAAACAGAAGAAAGAATCTCAGGGATTGAAGATAGCACCTTTCAATTAAATAAGTCAGTTGCAGAAATAGAGCAGAGAAATAAGAGAAAAGAGCAAACCATACAAGAAATGTGGGATTATGTGAAGAGACCTAAAATGAGAATTATAGGCATCCCTGAGGGTGAAGAAGAAAATACACAAAAGTTGGATAAACTATTTGAGGATATAATGGATGAAAATGCCTCTGGCCTTGCTAAAAATCTAGATATCCAGGTACAAGAAGCTCAAAGGCCTCCCGGGAGATTCATTGCAAACAAGAAGACACCATGACACATAGTCATCAGAGTGGCCAAAATAACCATGAAAGAGGCCCTCCTATGAGCTGTAAGGAAGCTGTAAAGAAGCAGGTAACCTACAAAGGAAAAGCCATCAGAATAACATCAGACTTCTCAACTGAGACCTTACAAGCCAGAAGAGATGGGGGCTCCATTCTCACTCTTCTCAAACAGAATAATGCCCAGCTTAGAATCTTGTACCCTGCAAAACTAAGTTTCTTATACAAAGGAGAAACAAAGACCTTCTTGGGACTGCAAACTAGTACAACCTCTGTGGAAAGCAATATGGAGATACCTCAAAGAGATACAAGTAGATCTACCATTTGATCCAGCAATCCTGCTACTGGGCATCTACCCAAAAGAACAAGAGACATTCTATAAAAAAGACATCTGCACTAGAATGTTTATAGCAGCACAATTCACAATTGCAAAAATGTGGAAACAACCCAAGTGCCCATCAATACATGAGTGGGTTAATAAAATGTGGTATATGTATACCATGGAGTTCTACTCAGCCACAAAAAACAATGGTGATCTAGCACCTCTTGTATTATCCTGGATAGAGCTGGAACCTATTCTACTAAGTGAAGTATCACAAGACTGGAAAAATAAGCACCACATGTACTCACCATCAAACTGGTATTAACTGATCAACATTTAAGTGTACATATAGTAATAACATTCATTGGGTGTTGGGCAAATGGGAGGGGGAGGAGGGGATGGGTATACACACACCTAAAGGGGGCAGTGTGCACCATCTGGGGGATGGACATGCTTGAAGCTCTGACTCAGGTGAGGCAAAGGCAATATATGTAACCTAAACATTTGTACCCTCAATACACTGAAATAAAAAATAAAATTGAAAAAAAAAACTTTGTAGTTGTTGTCCTAGAGTTTGCAATGTATATTTACAATTAATCTAAGTCTGCCTTCAAATGACACCATACCACCTCATGCAGGGATAGTGCAGGTACCTATAGCAGAGTATACCCAATTCTTTCCTCCTGTACCTTAGCACCATTTCTGTCATTCATTTTAATTATCCCTAAGCTATAATTATCCAATACATTGTTGCTATTATTATCTTGAATAAATGCCTATTTATTAGATCGATTAAACATTAAGAATAAGAAAAATAAAAGATTTTATTTTACCTTCACGTATTCCTTCGCTGATGGTCTTCCTTTCTTTATATGGATTTGAGTTTCTAACCTGCATCATTTCCTTTCTCTCTGAAGAACTTCTTTTAACATTTCTTACAAGGCAAATCTGTTGGCAACAAATTCTTTCAGTTTCTGTTAGTCTTGGAGAGTCTTTATTTTTCCTTCACTTTTGAAGGATGATTTCACCAGATACGGAATTCTGAGTTGGTGGGTTTGTTCTTTCAACACTTTAAATATTTCATTCTACTCTCGTCTTCCTTGCACGGTTTCTGACAAGAAGTCTGATGTGATTCCTGTCCTTGTTCCTCTATAGGTAAGGCGTTGTTCATTTCTGGATTCTTTCAAGATTTTCTCGTTGTTTTTGGTTTTCTGCAGTTTGAATATGATATGCGAAGGTGTAGGCTTTTTCACTATTCCTGCGTTGTGTTCTTTGAGCTTCTTGGCTCCATGGTTTTGGTGTCTGTCATTAACTTTGGGACATGCTCAGCCATTATTACTTTGAGTATTTCTTCTCCTCCTTTCTCTCTTGTTTTCTCCTTCTGGTCTTCCCATTACCATATGTTACACCTTTTGTCATTGTCCCACAGTTTTTGTGTATTCTGTTCCTTTTTTATCATACTTATTATCTATTTGCATTTCAGTTTGGGATGTTTCTATTGACATATCTTCAAACTCACTGATTTTTGCCTCAGCCACAGCGAGTTTACTACTGAGCCCATCAAAGGCATTCTTCACTTTAGTTACAGAGTTTTTATTTCCAGCATTTCTTTTTCTTTCTCTTTTTTCTTTCTGTACCATTTGGGTTTGTGTAATCCAGCATTGCTTTTCAATTCTTTCTCAGTTTCCATCTGTCTGCTCACCCTACCCATCTGTTCTTATACATTGTCTACTCTTTCCATTACAACCCTTTCATGTCAGGGGTCCCCAGTCTATGAGTTGTAAAATTATTTCATTATATACTACAAGGTAATAATACTAGAAATAAAGTGCACAGTAAATGTAATGTGCTTGAATCATTGTGAAGCCATCTCCTCCCTCCCCAGTCCATGGAAAAATTGTCTTCCATGAAAATAGTCCCTGGTGCCAAAAAGGTTGGGGACCGCCGCTTTACATTGTTAAGGAAAAAATTTATCCAAACCTGTTAAAGATGGTAGGACAGATCTTATTCAAGGAGGGTCATGGACATAGGAATGGGGACCACTGCAACAGGGTCTTACAGTTGGGGAGAGACTGGGCTTGGCTCCAACTCCAACAAGGACAGGTGGGGACTTATAACCAAGGGGCGGGGTGGGGTGGGCGAGTCAGTGGATGGAAATTACTAAGAGCAAACCTCAAGGGTAAGGTGTTTCTGGCCAAACCTACTCGATAGGATGCTTGCTGAAGGCAGGTCAGGCTGATGAGATATGGAGGGTGGTCAGATGCCAAGGGTGGGGGATTTTCTTTTTTTTTTCTTTTCTTTTTTTTTTTTTTTGAGACAGAGTCTCACTCTGTTCCCCGGGCTAGAGTGCCATGGCGTCAACCTAGCTCACAGCAACCTCAAACTCCTGGGCTGAAGGGATCCTTCTGTCTCAGCCTCCCGAGTAGCTGGGACTACAGCCACAAGCCACCATGCCCGGCTAATTTTTTCTATATGTTTTTAGTTGGCCAATTAATTTCTTTCTATTTATAGTAAAGACGAGGTCTCGCTCTTGCTCAGGCTGGTCTCGAACTCCTGACTTTGAGCAATCCGCCCGCCTCGGCCTCCCAAAGTGCTAGGATTACAGGCGTGAGCCACCGCGCCCGGCCGGGATTTTCAATAAACTGACTTCACAGGATTCTTGTTCAGATTGGATTCTACAAGGTCAGGGAGGGAAACCCAAGGTCACGCCTAGTCAAGCAGAGGATTCAGAGGCACCTAAAACCTAAAACTTTGGTCAAAAAAGAGAGTCTGTGTCAACATATCAATCATAGCTATTTTAAATTCTTCATCTGATAATTCCTAAATCTGTATTATGAGTCTTGTTCTGATGCCTGCTTTGTCCCTTCACATTGTTGTTTTCTTGCTTTTTAGGACATTATGTAATTTTTTGTTGAAAGCCAGCCACAATGTATCTGGTAACAGGAACTAAGGTAATCAGGCTTTTAGTGTGAGGTTTTATGTTAATCTGGCTAGGATCGGGCTGCCTTCAACATTTGCTGTAGCTGAGGTGCCACAGCCTTCAAATAAAGTCTTCTAGTTCCTTGTTGTTTTTTTCTACTGTTGTCTTCTGTTTTCCCAAGAATTCTTTCTTTTTGTTAAAGTGAATATGCAATTTATTTAACATTCAAACTTCATTAAGACTTGTGCAATATGGCAATTTTCCTGAAGATTTAGCCCTACCTAGGGTATGATTGCCTGCTGGGGCTTAGCAACAGGGTCCAGTTCACTTAGCACTAATTAAATGCTTTATCGAATACATATAATACCAAACGAAGTGCATTCAAATGCTTTGCAAAAAAATCAATTTTTAAAGTCCTTACTGTTCAGGCTAATGACAAACACAATAAAGGCAGATATGCTGGTTTAACATAATTGGCTGATTTTATACAGCACTTATATCTTTTAGCCCACAAGTATATTATTAAATGATAGAGAACATCTAATACAACCATTTCTACAGAAATAGGAAATAGATTTCTAAGAAAGATTTTACACACCCTATCTTTTATACCTACCCCAACAGTCTAACTCTAAAGAGGATAAAGCCAATGACTTTCCTCACAAGAGCTCGTGACTAATGTAGCTTTGCTATCAAAATATGTATTTCTGAACCTTTATGAGCATTGAGACAAGATTCAAGTATTTCCAAAGATGCACCACGCATGGTGGAGTCGTCTACTCAGCAACAGCGAGCGCTGCATTCAAAACTATCTCATCCCAGGAATTAAATAAGGTCAGCCACACTCGATGGGCCTTTCCTCCACTATAGTATTGTAGAAAGTCTCGGTGTCATGAAGAATACTCTTGTCTTCTTCAGTAACCAAGAATTCTTTCCTAAACAGCAGTCTTTTACTTGCAGCACTCTGGATTGTAATCCGTTGTTATCACACCTGTTGATGTGGAAGTAAGGTGTTGGAAAGGGAAAGCATTCTATAATCTTATAATTATTATTATTATTATTTTTGAGACAGAGTCTCACTCTGTTGCCTGGGCTAGAGTGCTGTGGCGTCAGCCTAGCTCACAGCAACCTCAAACTCCTGGGCTCAAGTGATCCTCCTGCCTCAGCCTCCCGAGTAGCTGGGACTACAGGCACGCGCCACCATGCCCGGCTAATTTTTAGTTGGCCAATTAATTTCTTTCTATATTTAGTAGAGACAGGGTCTCGCTCTTGCTCAGGCTGGTCTCGAACTCCTGACCTTGAGCTATACTCCCGCCTTGGCCTCCCAGAGTGCTAGGATTACAGGCGTGAGCCACCGCGCCAGCCAATAATCTTATAAATAAATCACACTTGTCCTCCTTTTTGGAGGGCCCGAGTCCCTGAGCTAGGACCTTCACAAGAATTTCTTAGCTTTTAAATTCATCCTCTACTTTTGTGAGATGGGAAGTCCAGAGGAGGCTGAAGTTACCTAATTGCCTTTTCCGGAAGATCAGATAAGACTCTGATAACGTTGGCTCCCTTGAGGGCAGGCCTTTTTAGAGACACAGATCTGGGTGTATTTCTAAATGATGACTTCCCCTGCCTCTGCCGGGAAGCGAGAGGCGATTTCTCTCCAGTCTTCCCCGTGAGAACCTGGTAGGCTCTTAGAGATAAAAACCTTAAAAAATGTGTGAGCCCCCCTAAAACTGGACCCCTTAGGAGTTTTAAATTCTCAATGTAATCCACAGGGAGCCTCCAGCGATGACTATTTTAAGCTCCCCCCAGTCCCTGGCTCTGGCCTTTCCTGCTTTCCCACGAGGCTGATCCTGAACTGTGGTTCTCCCTCACTCCACGTTTTAGGGTGGTGGCTTGCCCCGTGGCTTCAGTTCTCTGATGGATCCAAGACTAATCATCCGTTTCCAGTTTGTTCAGATCTCTCTTATTGTGAGGATGGAAGTGACGACTCCCAAGTGCTGCATCAGAAGAACGAGAACAAGTGGTTTGAGGAGAAGGAAAGAGAGGTTTAATGCTTTGAGGCAAAGGAAGAGGATGGAGACTTCTGTCTGAAACGCCATCGTCCTAATAAGCAGAAATATAGAGCTTTTAAAGGGCGGGTTCTCAGCTTCAGGCAATTGCTATTCAATTGATGATTCTAATCATCCCATCTCCACTGAAGACAATCCTGTGACCTCCGCCCCAGACCTCCCTAGCCAGGGCTGAGCCACCTCCTGCTGCACAAAGAACAAAAGACTTACCCTGTCCCTCCCCTCCACTGGCCCGAGGCAGGGGTGCAGGTTTCAGTTCTCAAAAAGGAATGGAGGATGTTTTAAAGAGACAGAAAATATTTTTGCCATTTTTCAGGCTGTTCCCTCTGTTACACATTCCCCACTGTCAATATTGCCCTTCTGTATCTATGAGAGGAGGGGAGACTGCTCCGTCACACAAGCTCTTTACATGCTGGAGCTGAAACTGGAAGTGTGTGTATGTTTCGTGTGTGCAGACAGATAATCTTCTTTAATTAATTTGATTTTTTTAATTGATAAGCAATAATTATACATATTCATGGGATACAGAGCGGTGTTTGGATATCTGTAAGGTATAGTGATCAGATCACGGAGAAAATTTTTTGAAATCACTTCTGGTTGCTGTTATTTGTAAGCTGTGAGGTTTCTGCCCTTGAGGCACTTAGTCAGGAGGTGGAGGCAGAGTGCAACAGATCATCCTGTCGGCCAATAAATGCTACAAACAAGTGCTGAGAGGTGCCCCAAGAAGGTCTACAGGGGGACCCTGAGGCAGAGGGAGGGGCAGCAAAGACTGCCCTGTGGCAAAGACGGCTCAGCTGGGGCTGAGGGCAGCTGGGGCAGAGAGAGGGGTGGGGGGCCAGCCTGGAGAAGCCAGGGGGCCCCCCAGCCTTTCCAACTCCCAGCCCAGTGCTGTTCCCCTGGCCTTTGTCACTGCTTTGTTCAGTCACTCTCGCCTTTAGCTTGATTCGAGAACTCTACTGTGTCCACCTGGGCGGTTGAGTTGGAGTCAATTTCACCAGGCAGATGCACGTGCTGCGGGTGGAGAGTGGGGTCTGGTGATCCTTCTCCTCTCTTTGGGCAGAGTTGCTTGGGCCTGGTTGGTGACCCTGGAAGAAGAAACCTACAAGAAGAGCTGGGGTCCTGGGTCCTGCTACCACCAGCCTCGACAATGGCAAGTGCAGGTCAGAGGGGGCACCCTGTTTGCTGCAATGTGTCCTCGAGTGTGGTAGGCGCTTTTCTCTGATAGTATAAGCATTCTTGTCTCCATTTTACAGATGGGAAAATGGAGGCTCAAAGGGGAGGGTACTCCTTTGCCCACAAGGCAGCTAGAAAGGTACAGGGTTCAAGTGTCCCAACTTTCGGTCTGAGCTCCCCCGCCTACCAGCACCAAAGCCCATGCCAACCAGTGTGACAAAACCATGCTCTCTGCAGCCCCAGCTGCTGGCATCTGTCCCCAGATGGACGCACAGATGCTGTAGGTGATTTAATGGCAGGCCTGTTGGAAATTTGGCTTGGAGCCCCCATTGTCTCAGCATTTTGTAATCTGGGCAGGGGGCTGGGGTGGAGGCCACTTTTCGTGGGAACTCGAGCGAGGAGAGAGTGTGAGTCGTCAGACTGGGACCCAAGCCAGAAGAGCTAGAAGAAAGCTGGGGCCTCGGCCAAGGCTGGGAGCCCTTGGGAGCACCCAGCTGGACCGGGCCGTGTGAGCTGGGCCAGATGGAGGCTAGAAAGTTGCAGCCTGGCAACTCATGTCTGCAACTCATGTCTGCATGAGAGGGAGACAATGAGTGAGCCCGTGTGACGATCCAGAAGATGGCATGCTGCCATCCCAGCACACAGGGGCCTCAGGCACCCAGGAAAGGAGCCAATGTGTCACGAGGCAGCAGAGCAGCTTCTTGGAGGAGGGGTCCCCGTGTTCCAACACCCAGGAGACAAGCAGAAATGGGCCCGGCGAGAAGGGAGAATGTCCCTTCTGGTGCAGGGAACAGCAGGTACAGAGAGCATATAGATGGAGAAATGTCCGGCCCATTCAGGGGAGTTTCAAGCAGTCCAGTCTGTCCCAAGTTTCAGGTGTGAAATCAGGTGTAGCAAGAAGCGAGGTTGGGATATGGAAAGAGCCCAGGCCATAGAAGGCCCTGATGCCAAATATTGCACGGGACGTGGTCATACGAAGCAATATGTTCACTGTTTACCTGAAATTCAGACTGAACCGAGCAGCCTCTATTTTTATTTGCGAAATCTGGCAAATCCAGCCTTGGGGGTAGTTTGAACCCAATTTCTAGGTAGTGGGGAGTCACCAGAGGCTTTTAGGGCAGGAGGTGACATGGTGAGATTTGCATCCAGACAGGACCGAGGCAGTACCGAGGCTGCTGGGAGGTGGAGGCTGGGCTGGGAGCGGCTGTAGGTGGACAGCTGGGATTTATGAAGGAAGTAAAGGCAGCGGGCCTTGGCGACTTATCGGGTGTGGAAATTGAGAGATTGGGGCAGTCAAGGATGACATCCAAGTTTCTGGGCCACTAGACAAGTGGCGGCGCTCATTTCTGAGCTAGGAGTAAAGGAGAGGCGGGCGTGGGGGGAGGGAGAGGCAGAGGCGGCTCCCAGTGTGTGGGGTCCGCGTGGTCCAGGGAGAGACCTACCAGGGCCAGCTGGAGATGTGGGTCTGGGATGCTGGCCAGAAGCCCGCGCTGGGGTCACCTGTGGAGCGAAATGGGCACTACAGAAATGGGCGAGCGCACTGGGGGAGAGGGTGTGAGGGGCACGGAAGGGGACCAAGGATGGAGCCCTGGGAATAGCCACAGTTTCCAGGAGGCAGGAGGAAGAGAAGCCAGCAATTCAGACCCGAGGCGGAGGACAGAGATGTGGGAGAAATGTGGGAAGCGACTTCAGGACACGGCTCTCCCCGGAAGCTAACGGGAGAGCGTGGGAAGGAGAGTGAGTTCAAAGGTGTCGCTACCAAGACATCAGATAACATGGGGAACATGCAGTCCATTGATTTGGCTGCTGGAGACCTGGTGAGGGAGTCTGGGAGCAGGCAGGAGCCAGGCTGGAAGTGTGAGGGCTGAGCAGGAGGCAGAGAAGACCCTTTCGCGCACTCTGGCTGCAACGGCTGGATGGGCAAAAGGCATTTCTCCCCTCTCCCTCCTCAGACCCCACTAACCGGACAGTGAAGGAATAAAGTATGTCTAAACCAACCCACAATGACAAAGAAGCTGGGGGAGGAGGCATCAGCAGAAAAAAGATGTCAGCCACCCTTTGGCAGATGGCTTGCTCACAGGGAAGTACCACGGAAACAGTGGCCGCCACCCAAAGTGCTCACAGTCCTGAAAAGCCCTGAGCAGCCAAGGCTTGGAGGGACCGGGTGTGCTTGGAAGTCTGAACACAGAACGCTGGTCCCCCAAGTCTACTCCTCGTCCTGTGCAGACAGACAGCTACACCCACAGGCATAAGAAGAGCTGTTTCTTGGAAGAACTGAACCAACAACATCCCAGACGTGCAAACAGCAGGCACAGTGGCAAAGAGGACTGCAGAGGGAGGCTGAGGGGTACGCCTTCCGAGTGATGGGGCTCACAGCCCTTCTTCCCCGGCCTGGCTGCTCCCAGAATGCCAACAGCCAAAAGCCACTCACCACATCCCGCCCCAAGCAAGAGATTGCCGGACTTTTCTTTGGAGCTACTAAGTCCCAAAAGATGTACCTGCACTGATGTAGAGGATGATAGATATGCACACTCTTCAGTTTCCTTCCAGCAGAACCCAAGCATGAGCAGCGAGCTTCCAGCCACCTTTTTGAAGCTTCATTTTTTTTCCAAGAGACAATTGGAATTATTTTTCTAAAAAATAATCAAATGAAGGCTGGGTGTGGTGGCTCACACCTGTAATCCTAGCAGTCTGGGAGGCTAAGGCGGGAGGATCAGTTGAGCTCAGGAGTTTGAGAACAGCCTGAGCAAGAGCGAGACCCCGTCTCTACCAAAAATAGAAAAATTAACCTATAGTCCCAGCTACTCGGGAGGCTGAGGCAGGAGGATCGCTTGAGCCCACGAGTTGGAGGTTGCGGTGAGCTAGGATGACGCCACTGCACTCTAGAGCGACAGAGCTAGACTCTGTCTCAAAAAAATAAAATAAAATGTAAAGGAAACATAAAAGAGCATGAGACATAAATACAGCACAGTTGAAAGATCTCACATAACATAAATATGGTTTGAGAAAGAGAAAATTGGGAAGAAGTGATATGTTAAAAGAGAAAGACCAAATATTTTCCAAACATGAAGAAAAACATCAAACTAGATCCAATAAGCTTGGCAAGCCCAAAACAGAATATATACAAACAAATCACATTAGAGTACATCAGAGTAAGGTAGCCAAAAACCAAAGACGAAGATAAATTCTAAAAGCAGCACAGAAAGGATGTATGTCCTTGGGTACTGTCCCTAAGAGCAGCAGCTGCTCCTTACTTTACATCTAAATTCCTGAGCAACCCCTCGTACCTCCGTCGTGGTTAGCTGCTATATTTGTTTCCTGATGTTGCTATAACAAACTACCACACATTCAGGGGCTTAAAATAACACAAATGTATTATCTTACAGTTCTTTTTTTTTTTTTGAGACAGACTCCTGCTCTGTTGCCCAGGCTAGAATGCCATGGCGTCAGCCCAGTTCACAGCAACCTCCAGCTCCTGGGCTCAAGCGGTCCTTCTGCCTCAGCTTCCCTGGTAGCTGGGACTACAGGTGCAGGCACCGTGGCTGGCTAATTTTTCTATTTTTAGTAGTGACGGGGTCTCGCTCTTGTTCAGAGCTGGATTCGAACTCCTGACCTCAAGAGATCTTCCCGCCTCCCAGAATGCTAGGATTATAGGTGTGAACCACCGCGCCCAGCCTATCTTGCAGTTCTGTAGGACAGAAATCCACGGTGGGTTTCACGGGGCTGAAATCAAGGTGTCAGCAGGGCTGCGTTCCTTTCGGAGACTGGGGAGGAGAATCTATTCCTGTATCTTTTCCAGCTTCTAAAGTAAAGCTTCACTTTCAAGTGTGAACATCCAGCGAAGCTCACCAGACATCAGAAGGAGCAAGGGGACTAATTTCCACTAGTACGCATTCATTCGTTCCTCCTGTTCGTAAGAGAACCCCTAGGAAGGTTTTTGGTTTCCAGGGTTTTTTTTTCCTTTTCAGTCTATTTTATTTATTTATTTGTTGGAGTTTTATGAGTTCTAACATGTGTATAGCATCATGCAGCCCCCACCCCAGGCAGGGTGTAGAACAGTTTGATCATTGCAAAAACGTTTTGTATCACGTGTGCCTCCCACCCCACTCCCTGGCCACACTGATCTGTTCACCATCCTTGTAGTTTTGCCTTTTCCAGCATGTCATACAGTTGAAACCACAAGATATATAACCCTGAGTGTGACTTCCTTCACTCAGCATGATGCCCCGAGGCCCATGCAAATTGTTGCTTCTACCAATGGTTCACTCCTTTTCATGGCTCAGTAGTGTCCCATGACATGGATATACCATGGTTCGTTGCCCGTGCGTCCATTAAAGGACGTCTGGGTTAGTTCCAGTTTTTAGCAGTTCTGAATAGAGTTGCTATAAACATACACGTGTAGATTTTTGTGTGAAATTTTCATTTCTCTAGGGTAAATGCCTAGGAGTGGGATTGCCGGTCATATAGTAAGTTTAAATTATAAGAAACTGTCAAACTGTCTTCCAGAGTGGTTGTAACGTTATGCATTCCAATGTAGGAGAATTCCACTGGCCCTGCATCCATGCCAACACTTGGTGTTCTTATTTTTGTATGTTTTGTCAGCCATTCTAGTAGGTGCAAAGTGGTATTTTATTGTGGTTTCAATTTGCATTTCTCTAACAGCTAATGACGTTGAGCACTTCATCATGTGCTTATTTGCCACCTATATATCTTTTTTAGGGGAGTGTCTGTTTAAGTCCTTTTTCCATTTTTTTAAGTTGGGGTTTTCAAAATTATCATTGAGTTTTTTTAAATTTGGTAAAAAACACATAACATACAATTTACCATCTTAACCATTTTTAAGGGTACAGTTCAGCTGTGTACTGAAACTCTATACCCATCAAATGGCAACTCCCATTTCCCCCTCCCCCTCAGCTCCTGGTATCTACCATTCTGCTTTCTGTTCCTATGAATTTGACTACTTTAGATCTCTCATATAAGGTGAATCATACAATATCTGTTTTTCTGTGACTGGCTTATTTCACTTAGTGTAATATCCTAGAGAGGTTGAAAACAACAGCCTGGCTGGGTGGTGTCTGGTTGGCCTTAAAAAACTGGCAGCTTCCAGCTTCCACCATGCCTTGAGGAAGCTCAAGCAGCCACATGGAAAAGCTGACAGCCCATGTGAGATCCCAGCCAATAACCAGCAGGAACCACCAGACATATGAATGAATGAATGAGCATTGAGATGATTCCAAACCTCAGTTATTGAGTTATCCTCAGCCTTTGAGTCTTCTAGCTGAGGGAAGGAAGAGGAAACTGGGTCAACAAAAATACCGTATTGGAAAGAATGACATCTGTCCAGCAAATACTGCATGATTCTACGTACGCTAGGTGTCTAAAATAGTCAAACTCGTATACACAGAGAGTACAATGGTGATTGCCAGGTGGGGGGACGGGGAAATAGGGAGCTGTTCAATGAGCATAAAGTTTCAGCTATGCAAGATGAATAAGTTCTAGGGATCTACTGTACAACATGATGCCTGTAGTTAACAATACTGTACTGTGCACTTCAAAAAAATCTGAGGGCAGATCTCATGTGAAGTGTTCTTACCACAAAAACAGAAAAACAAAGTGGTCCAGGGAAACTTTTGGAGGTGCTGGCTGTTTATTACACTGATTGCTGTTATGGTTTCATGGTTGTATGAATACGTCCAAACTCATCAAATTGGATAAATTAAATATATGCAGATTTTTGTAAATCAATAAAGCTGTTAAAAGAAAAAAACACCTGTGTAGGAACTAGAAGGAAGTTCCTAGAGTCAGGGGCTTAGGATGGGTAGAGGACAATGGGAGAGCAGAGGGAGAGGGAGGGTGGGGCAGTGCTCAGCGAGGAGTTTGCCCATTTGCCCGTAGACCCGTGTTTCCCAGCGTGGGCTTCAGAGCACAGCCCTGCTGGACGTCGTGTTCCATGACCCAGTACAGTGGGAAATGCCCAGAGAATCCCAATCGTGCGGGCTGTAGTAAGGTGCTTATAATTTTATGGCATCTTTTTTTTTTTTTTTTGAGACAAGAGTCTTGCTCTGTTGCCTGGGCTAGAGTGCAGTGGCATCAACCTAGCTCACAACAACCTCAAACTCCTGGGCTCAAGTGATCCTCCTGTCTCTGCCTCCCAGTAGCTGGGACTACAGGCACATGCCACAATGCCTGGCTAATTTTTTCTATTTTTAGTTGCCTGGCTAATTTTTTTTTTCTATTTTTAGTAGAGATGGGGTCTCACTCTTGCTCAGGCTGGTCTTGAACTCCTGGAACTCAAGTGATCCTTCCGCCTCAGCCTCCCAAAGTGCTAGGATTACAGGAATGAGCCACCGTGCCTGGCCCGGCATCCATTTTAAAATATCAGTTAAGCTTTCTCATGCCAGGAGCCAGGCTCAGTCACCCTTGACACAGCTTCCAATACCATGCCCCAGCCAGACGGCTCCAGCTGGTGGACAGAGATGAAAACGTAGCGGCGTCTCTCCTCCTGGCAGGCTGTGCTCCCTGCTTTCCCACCACAGCTTCCTTTAAATGGCCCATTTGCCTCTGAACTTAAAGTAACCACCTGTCAGTCACAGTGTGACCTCCTGGAACTGGCGCCTGCTTGTTGTAATTCACCAACTAAAGCTCCCCTCCGGAGACCAGGAAAGGCGCTGGCCCCCAGGTCCCCCCTCTCTCCCTGCCTGTGCACCCTGATCTGTGTGCGTGTGTGTGCGTGTGCGCCTGTGGCCTCCAGGTGTGCAGTGTACCCTCCAGGGTCTGTAAGTACTAAAAACTCTTATACTTTCACACTGTGGTTGTGTCATTGAAGCCCTGCCACAGTCCAACCCCTGGTAGTCACCCCCTCAAGGGACCCATGCGAGTGGACCCCCTGCTGGTGCTGTTCTGTCGGCCTCTGGTGGCCGCAGCAGGTAAGTTAGTAGAGAAACTCAAGAGTTTCGTTCAAAACAGGGACCTATAGCTATATACGAGGAATAAGTTCCAGAGTGTTCTATGGCACTGCAGAATGACTGCAGTTAACAATAATACATTACGCAGTTTCAAACAGCTAGGAGGATAGTGAAGTTTCCCAAAACAAAGAAAGGATAAATGTTTGAGACGATGGTTATGCTAATTACCCTGATCTGATCCCCTGTACTTTGCTTGTATCAAAACATCACTTTGTACTCCATAAATACGTACATTTATTTGTCAATTAAAAAAATAAATGAATGAATGAAAAAACCAAGGTCCATTTCTGAACACAGGAAGCACCATCAGCAGGCAGAATCCTCAAAGGACAGCCCAAGTAAGGCTCCTCCAGTGACAGGGCTGATTCCAAGTTCCGGGGCAGAGATGAGAGCGGGGGGGTGGAAGGACCCAGGAAGAACGGAACCTGGGTGAGGAGCCCGGCACCCTGAGGTATCCTGCCTCTCGGGACTGGGAGTCAGCCAGGGGCTGAGGTGGAAGTGGGAGGTGGTGACGTGGCAGCAGAAACCAAAGACCCCAGTGCCTGCCCAGGGTCGGCTCGGAAGAGGAAGACTGCGCCTGAGTCAGGCAGGCACTAGCTGTTGTGAGTGACACAAACCCAGACTGGCTTGAACAAGAGATGGCTCACATACCAGATAGATTGGGCTTCGGGCAAAAATGGATTCAGGACCATAAAACAATGTCACCGGGATCACTGGTTGGCTCCCTCCCCCAGCTCCCTGGTGTGGTGCCAGCAGCTCCCATCACCACCAATCCAGAGGAGAGGACAGTGCCCTTCCTCTGTATCTCAAGCCAGAGTCCTGGGATTGAGTCTTGCTGGTCCCGATTAGCCTGACTTAGGTCACGGGTCTGTCCCTGAACCGGTTGTCATGGCTAGAATCATGGAAAGCTCTCATTGGCTCACCCGAGATCATGGCTCCACCTCCAGGATGGGAGATGGAGTTTGCTGCTTATGAAACACATGGGCCGGGGGGCAAGGTCCCCCAAAAGCAAAATCAGGGTACTACTGCCCCAAAAAGAGAGCATGGATGCTGATCTGCAGAAGTAACAAATGTCTGGAACTGTCACTAGGGACCCCTGATTGTAGGCACTCAGTACATGTTTGTGGGAGGGATGGATGGATGGGTGGATGGACAGATGGGTGAACAAGGCCATCTTTCAGATTCACTGGGAGGATAAATTATTTCCTCCTCTGCGTCCCCCTCTAGTTCCCTTTGCCGCTTGCCTACCACAAAATCAGGTCTCTGTCTTGTTCATTGCAGCACCCCAGCTCCCAGCACAGGGACAGCGTGGAGTAGGGTGCAGAGAACATTCGGATGAATGAATAAACTCTTCTGCAGCCAGAGCTCCTGGTTTGGCCACTTACCCTCTGAGCCTCAGTTTCCACATCTACGGCCAGTGGGTGCTGCTCTGAGCCTCAGGCAGCCATGACAACATGTACAGTGGCTCTGTGAACAGGGACACTGAATGTAGATGTCACCAGTCCCAGCAGAAGCAGCCTCTTGAACTGCTCCCCACCTTTGTAAGAAAATCCCAGCCCCGGCACGGAGTAGTTAATCAGCCTCCTCAACGGCAGGCAGACCTCAGCTGCTGGCTGCCCCTCAGCTTGCCAGATCCAGAGTCTAATTTTGGAAAGGCCGGAAGCTCCTGTCACGGGGAAGGGAAATGAGGAGTTAGTGATGGCCCTGGGAGATAGAGGTTTGGAATATGTCCAACTCCTGGCTGGAAAACTATTGGGAGGTGAATCTTGGCCCTACATAAATAAGGGCATTGTCATGGCCAGAGCCAAACAGGGTAGAAGGGCAGGGCTTCCTCAGAGGTGGTGAGTCTCCCATCACTGGAAGCATTCAAGTAGACATAGTGCACCCACTGAGAGGGGATGTTGTACAAGGGATTAGAATAAGTGCATCCTTCCATCCCTGGATTCACAGGATTCAGACCCAGCCCACAGTGACAGGATGCCTTCGGTGTGCTAGCCACTGTCCAAGCACTGCACGCGTGTTGACTCTCTTAACCCTCCCACAACTCAAGGAGGGAGTTATCCACAGCCCCACTGTGCAAGGAAGGAAACAGAGGCTCTGCAGGATCAAGTTGCTTGGCCCATGTCATGCCACTAACGGTAGCAACAGTGACAGGCAGCATCGATTCAAACTGCAGCCCAGGTGCCAGGCCAAACACCTCATTTACGTTAATTCATTGAATCATCACAACTATTCTGTGAGGTAGGTATTACTCTCCCCATCTTACAGATGTGAAAACTGAGGCTTGGGAAGATTAAATAATTTGGCCAAAGTCAAAAAGTCAGTAAGTAGCAGAGCCCAGATGCCAACCCCAGTCTAAGGACTGCCTGACACAACTCCAGGCTTTTAACCAGAACAGCAGATACAGACTCAGGTTTTCGGGTCTGTCTGTTCCTTCTGCTGAGGCTCGCTGCTGGGACAATGTGGGCTCCTGGCAAAGAGCCCCTCGTGTTGGCTTCCTCTTCTGGGAGAAGGACCAGAAGCACAAGAAGAAGTGGGACAAGCTGCAGCTATTCTTACCATGTCTTCCCACCCTGGAATCTTGGCACCGAAGCGGCAGCTACAACAGAGAGGGATGGGCCTTGTCCAGCAGGGGTCTGTCCTGCAGAGAGTGGGCTCACGATGCCAGGGGACACATGCAGTGGTGCAGCATGGACCTGGGTTGGCCCCAGGCACTGGTGCCTTAGGGGCAAAGCCACCCACTCCTCCAGGACAATACGCAGAAAAAGGGTCCCAGCATTTCCTGAGCACCTACGTGCCAGGCACTGAGCACATTAGATCCACACTTTGGTTCACTCCTGACATTGACCTGGAATGCCTGTCTGACATCGATGAGCCCCCCGGGGGCCCAGGGAGCACACCAGCCTGCAGACCGCTGCTGTCTCTCGGTTCTCTTCTGCAGCCAGCCTCTTCCCTCTGCAGCCACCTGCAGCCACTGTCCCCACCATACCTGGGGTTGTCCTGGCTCTGACCCATGTGTGTCAGCTGGGAGCTGCCCTAGCGCTGCTTCCTGGCTGGTGCTTAAAAGTCGAGGGCGCAGTGTGGCCTCAGCCGCCCGACCCAGGCCGGAGAGTCCAGCAAACCAGTCGTAGGTTCGTTTTCTCCCTGCCCCTCATCACTAAGGATCTCGGGCGGCTTCCAAGGACGCAGGACAGACGACCAGAGCAGAGAGTAAGAGTGGGGGAAAAGGGGAGAGTAACACCAGGACGGCAGGCAAAGGAGCCGGGGATGGAGTTAAAATACGGAATACGAGGATTCACCGTTGTGGAGATGGGACCACAGACTCGGGAGACTTGGAAAATGATTTTTACGGCTTCCTCAAGGCACAGAAAAATGACAATGACTGGGGCGTCCGCCAGCCACGGCCGGTGATAACTCACCTGTATTCTCATCAGTCTTACAGGTTCTTTTTAAACCTGGGTGCAGTGCACAACACACACACACACACACACACACACACACACACACACACTCGCCTCCTCCTTCTGGAACTCACGTTGGGATGCACAGGGAGGGAGACCCTCCTAATGTCAATTGCAAAAGTGATTCAAGCAGACACTTTGAAAACAAAGAGCGTAACGGTAAACAAAATAAGACGTTCATGTGAAAAAAGAGTCAGATACACATTTGGAAGTGACAGTATTCTTTCAGAAGACAAAGGGAAGATGATTTTAAAGGAGTAAAACATTAAGGATATTTCTGTTATTGAGTAACTTTTGGGAAATGTGACACGATGTTCTTTTGCTATGGGGGCCTGGTCACCCCATCACTACACTTCCACTATGGAGGGTCGCGCGGTGGCTCTAAGATTCCTAGCAGGTGGCACAGGCGGGGAAATGTAGCCACTGACACAAGCCCCGAAGCCTATGAAGGAGGACAAAGCGATTCCTTAGGAAGAGCAGAACTTTGGTCCTGAGATAGAATAAGATGCTCCCAGGCCGGGTGGAAGGTTCTAGGGGAAGGAGACAGACGAGGAGAAGATGAGGGGGGTCCAGGCACCTCCCAGGCCATCACATGGATCCCAAGATGCTGCAGCTGTTCCAGCGGGGCCAGGACGACAGGGGCTGTGGGGCCCGCTCTCTGCTGGCCCAGCCTCTCCCCTGGAGATGTCTAGACTACCAGGAGCATTGGTTCCTTCAGCAGGGCTTGATTTACAGGGGGCTTTGAGCTTGTGCTCCCTGCAGAAGCCTGGTCTTTCCCCCAGGGGCCTGACTCATTCTCCCAAACCCTGAGCTGTCAGGCAAATCGGAGTCTGGCTCACCTGCCTCCCAGCATCACTGCCTCCAGGGCTCCTCCCTGGAATGGAGCCCCTCTGACCCTGCCTGGGTGGGCTTGCCTTCGGGACACTGTGCCAGGCTCCCCTGAGGGCCCCACCCTACAACCTCAGTCAGCGTCTCGGGTCTTGGGTCTCTTCCAGGTTATGCTGAGGTCCCCTCTGTTTTGGCTGGGCTGAATTGGTTGAGAGGAACGGAGACCTGCACAGACCAGCCCGCAGAAGGGGAAGTGTGGCATGAACTCAGATGGAGTAGCCAGGGCGCCAGAATCTCTTGACATCCCTGACATCCCGAGATTTCCAAATCAGGGTTCTTTGGGATGCAAATGACAAAAATCTCAAGTCAAGCTCAAGCAAAAGAAAGAAGAAGAGGAGATATTGGCTTAGAGCTAACTGGCTCCGGGACTCAAACACTGGCACCAGCACTTGGCCTTGCTTGCCTCCTCTGCCTCCTCCCTGCTCGCTCGCCCTGAGGGACAGAGAGGACTGCTAATAGCTCTGGCTCAGCCCCACCCTCCCGTGCCAGCGGAGTCTCTCTCTTCCCTTCAGTTTAGTCCCAGCCAGTCTCAAGTCTCACTGGCTGAGGTCACATGCCCGTCTCTGAACCAGTTACCACAGCCAGGGGGAGAGAATTACACTGACAGATGAGGTCCGGGTCTCAGCCCACTTCTAGGCAACACAGTACCCTGAACTGAGGTTTTAAGAGTTCCCAGGAAAGTAGCAGTTTGTGGCTAGGAGAGAGGCTGCTCGGCAGAGACGGGTAAGCCCGATACCACTGGGCTCCTGGAACCCGGAGACGGGGAAACTGAGGCAGGAAACTGAGATGGGCCCTGCAGGGCCCCGGGCTGTCTCGCTCCTGTGTCTTCCCTCGTCTTTCTTTGGTAACCCTCACTCTCCCCTCCTAGCTCCTGTCCTCTCACACCACTGGATGGCAGATAAGGAGACCCGAGCCACCCAGAGCCAGGTGACACAGGCTCATGGAGTCGCTCCTTCCGGGCTGGAATCCTGGCTCTGTGTTTATTAGCTGAGGGACTCGGGACACTTCACTTCATCCATCTGAACCTTGTTGCCATCCCCTGCGAAGCGGGGCCGAGAACACGGCCAGCCTCCTGGTGACAGCTGCCCCCAGAGCTGCATGAGGTAAAGCATTAAGAACACTTAGCACCAGCTACTGTGGAACAGTTTGGCAGCTCCTCTAAAAGCTAAACCCAGAATTGCCACAGGATCCAGCAATTCCACTCCTAGGTGTACACCCCGAAGAACAGAAAGTAGAGACTCGAACAGGTATCTGCTCACCACTGTTCATGGCGGCATTGCTCACAATAGCCGAAGGGTGGAAGCAACTCAAGTGTTATCAGCAGAGGAGTGGACAAACAAAATGTGACAGGGTTTAGGGAAGGCTACCCCCAAATCTGGCACTTTGGCAAGTTGAATATTTTAAGCTGAAGGAATTTGAGAAAGGCATGAGCAGGAAGGACTTTCTGATCTTCTCCTAAAGCAGGTCATGAAACTCATGAGTGAGGCCGGGTGCGGTGGCTCACACCTGTAATCCTAGCACTCTGGGAGGCTGTGGTGGGCACATTTCTTGAGCTCAGGAGTTTGAGACCAGCCTGAGCAAGAGTGAGACCCCGTCTCTACTAAAAATAGAAGAAATTAGCTGGGTGTGGTGGCTCTCGCCTGTAGTCCCAGCTCCTTGGGAGGCTGAGGCAGGAGGATCACTTGAGCCCAGGAGTTTGAGGGTGCAGTGAGCTATGATGATGCCACGGCACTCTAGCCCGGGTGACAGAGTGAGACTCTGTCTCAAAAAACAAAAAAACCCCACATGTCGGGGGTGCCCTCGCCATTCCGGAAGGAAGACAGAGGAACGTGAATGGACAGGCCTTGCCACTTCCCATGGTGGGGGCTTAGGTCTCCACCCTGGCACATCCCCCCACGACTCCCGCTCTCCATAGAACCTGGCAGAAAGATACTCAGGCATAACTGCTGCTTTGGGTCTCCTGTATCACATAGAACTTACATAAAACTCATATTAAATAAATCTGTGTGTTTTTCTCTTATTAATCTGTCTTTTGTTACAGGGGTCCCAGTGCAGAACTTAGAAGGTTAGGAGAGAAAGATATTTTCTTCCCCTACGACGTACACAATGGAATCTTACTCAGCCTTAAGAAGGAATGAATCCTGACACATGCTACGACGAGGCTGCGCCTTGGAAACGCTGTGCTGAGTGGAGCAAGCCAGACGCAAAGGGACAGATGTTGTACGATTCCATTTCTATGAGGTATCCGGAGCTGTCAGATGCACAGAGACAGGAAGTAGATTGGAGGTTACCAGGGACAAGGGGAGGGAGAACGAGGCGTCACTGTTTAAGGGGTGCAGAGTTTCTGTTCTAGCTGATGAGAAAGCTCCGGAAAGGGATAGTAGTGATGGCTGCACAACACTGTGCATGTGCTTAATGCCACCGACTTGTACACTTAAAAATGGTTAATTGAAAATGAATTTTAAAAATAAATAAGCAAATCTGATCTTAAAAAAGAACGCTCAGCACAGAGCCTGCACGTGGAACGCACAGTGCTGTGTACAGTCGCCACGGCCAGTCTTCACAGCTCCGCTCACATCTAGCATTTGTTCCCGCTGCTTGGGTGACCAGCTGTCCCCATTCCTGGGATGCCGGCCTTTCAGTGCTAACATCAGGAAGGTCCTGGGCAAGGTGAAACGGTTGGTCCCACCTACTCCCTGCTGCTGATTCCTTCGTCTCTTGGTTTCCCCATTCCTCGGCTCAGAGGGGAAAATTGGCGTGGTCCAGCCCATCTTTCCCGGCCTAGCTGCCCAGGTCACTCACAGACCCACGAGGGTGTCCCGGGGGAAGGGCTGACCCTTGGTAGGAGGCCAAGGGTCATTTGTGGGATTTTCCCTTTGAGGGGCCCATGGGTGAGACAGACAGCAGGGTGGTCTTCAGGTTAAGACCCCACCCTGGGAGGCTGGTGGCCCTGGCCTCGAAAGCCAGCACTTTTGAAAGCAGCCCAGTGGTGAGGGTGGGGGGACCTCGGGCTTTCAAAGAAGAGCCAGTCTAGGGCATGTCTGTCTAGCTCAAGGCCACGCTCCGACCTAGTTCATTGGTTTCCCTGCTACACTCCCTCAACCTGACACCACACTTTGCCCAGGAAGGACGAGAGTCCCTGCCACCCTGTGCCTGTGCGTGGCAGCTGCTGTGGTGTGACAGGGTATCTTCCCCTGGCCACCCCACTCACCCCAGCCTCCGGCCTCCACCGGACCACGTTGGTTACAGCAGCGACCACAGGGTCTGCTGTGTGCTGGGTGCTTAACACTGTCCCTCGCAAATCTCACGACAGTCTTGGAAGGACATTCACAAGCAAGAAAACTGAGGCCCAGAGCGGCAAGGTCACTTGCCCAAGTTCATCCAGTTGGTCTGTGGTTGACCCAGATTTGAGCCTGGTCTGTCTGACTACACAGCATGTGTTTTTCTGGCTTCCTGTACCCCAAAGTCACCCCTCCCCCCGGAATCCAGGCCTTGGGATTCCAGGGCATCAGGGACGGGGTGGCCTCCTCCTCCCTCCACCGCCACCCGGGAGGGGGCGTCCCTACAGCCTCCCCTCTCTGGGCCTGCATTTCCCCACCTGGGAGGGGAGGCTGGCTGCGTGGTCTCTGCAACCTTCTCCGAGGGGAGGCGACAGGGGCTTGGCCCTGGTCCGGCTCAGCTCACACCTCGGGAGGCGAGGGCGGGAGGAGGTGCTCACCGCTGTTCTGTGTCAGGGTGGCTTCCTTTTGCCTCCACACCTCTGTGCCAAGAGCTTTCCAAGCGCCACCCTGTGGGATCCTCGCAAAGGCCCCTCCCCGTTTTTCAAGTGAGGAAGTGGAGGCTGGCAGCGGGTGATCAGAGCCCCAGATCGCACATGTGGCGTGTGCTGTGAGGCCAGCGTGGGCTCACACAGCCTTCTCCACAGCAAGGGGTCCTACCCCACCCGTCTGCCCCCCACGCCCCGACCTCCCTGCTAATCCCCTGCTCCGTAGGGTCCTTAAGGTCGAAGCAGGAGCCGGGCCTACTCCTTGGCCACACTCAGGCCAGGCCGCCCCTTCCGACGCCCACCAGGGGGAGCGCTTGCTCCTTGCAAGGACCTCGAGAGGCTGAGGGAGGCTCTGGTGGTGGGAACAGCGGGGTGGGCTGACGGTGGGGCCGGGACAGGCCTCAGGTTTCCTGTCTGTACAGTGGGCAGGGGTCCCTCTAGAGCAGCGTGTCTCAACTTTCAACGTGCGAGTGACTCCCGGGGAGCTTTCCAAGGCAGATTCTGATGCAGGGGGTCTGGGTGGGCCTGGGAAGCCGCTTTTCTAACGAGGTCCCAGGTGGTGTCCATGCTGCGGGCTCTTGGATTTATCTCTAAGGGACCTGCCAGCTCTGATGACAATTTGGTTTTTCAAGTTGAGTGAGGAAGACTTGCCGGTGTCCCAAACCCTTCCAAAGAAGTGGCTGTTCGCGTGGTCATTCACTCATTCCTTCATTCATTCAATAAGCATTTTCTGGGCCTCTCTCTTTGCCAGGTCCCTGCTTGGCATCAGGGACAGGGGTGGATAAGATAAGACCCTGGCCTGCCCTCGAGGAACTCATGGACACAAGAACCAGAGAGACCCCCGTGACCAGTGCTGGGGGAGAAGGAGCCAGGGGTGGGAGACTGAGAACACCAGAGGGGCCGCTGACCCCACGTGGGCGGGGGTCAGGGAAGGCTCCTGTGGCAGAAGGCTCCTCCATGCAGCGGGGCAGGAGAGCGCCAGGCAAAGGCAGAGGAGGGAGGAGGAGGGTGTCTGGCAGATTAATGCAAAGACCCAGAGAATGGAGCCAGGCCGGTGAAGTGCAGTAGGAGGGGCTACACACACACACACACAAAGCAAACACGCGAGCACACACACACAAACACACACACACACACACCCCTTGGAGGTGCACATGTGGTAAGAAGTAGCATTCTGAAAGAGATGAGAGAATTTTTATTCGGGGAACTTCAATGAGCTCTGATTGGAGTGGGTTGTTGTGGGATGGTTTCCATGGCAACCCCCTGCTTTCCTCCCCAAAGACTCTGCAAGGACAGCTTCCAAGGCTCCTTCAGCTCCACGACTGAGGCTCCCCCGGCTGTCAAACTCCAGTGTCCACTCCC
>CAUYRT010059580.1:0-16086 GCA_963574885.1 Lepilemur ruficaudatus | reverse complement strand
CCAGAAAAAGAAAAAAGCAACACGATGATAGCGCAAAGACATAAAGCCATAAAATATATATGAAATGTAATAAAGAAGTAAAGAAGAAAATAAAAAGAGAAGCATGATCCCATTTTTAGATAATAATCATTGTTAAAATATTAACATTTTGGAACATAACATTTGAGATATTTTTCTATGCATACATACATATTTTTAACATGAGAAGTTTATGAATGTTATTTTGCAACCTGATTATATTCACTTAATTACTATTGTGAGCAACATTTATGTCATCATTTTAATTGGTAGCATACAATTCCTTTGACCAAAAATACTATTTAAGCAATTTAAGCAATGTCCTATTAATGGAACTGTTCACATTGAAAGATGTCCAAATATCATACCCAAAGACTTACCCTTGCCAAGGTATACCACACACTGTTTCTGAAGTGTAAGCTAAAAATACCTTGGTTTTATCCAGATTTTCAGAATTAACTTCCAAGAGAGGACCCCAAAGGGCAACAGAGATTTGGGGAAGGATTAGTTGTCCTGTTTGTTAATAGTTCCTTAGTAGATTCAGGGATATCTGAAGATCAAATGAGAATTATCAAGTATTTACACTTTTAGAATGAGACTCTTGAATATTTCAATTTTCAGCTGAGGTTTAAGAGATTTTATAACTTGACCACACATTTTGTGCAAATGGTATATGTTTTTAATATTTAATAGGTAAGTCTCCATAGAGATTCTATGCAGCCTACTGTTGAACCAAGGTTACCAAAAGTGGAATTTAGGCAGAGGATTGAGAACTCTTGAAACCTTTTTTGTAATATTGGACTAGGAATCCTGCCCTGTTTCCTCATAACTGGAAATGCTATAGGAGTCCAGCATGAAAAATTGCCTCAAGAGATTATAACCCAACCTATTACCCTCAATAGCCATCCAGCTTTTGTGAGATTATTCTAGCAGTACTAAGGGTTGACCATTGATAGTTACATATTTGTATGCATGTATTTTCAGGGCAGAAGAATGAAATGAAATTTCTATGGGTAGAGCAAGGATGTGAATGGAAAACCAGTATCCTTAGAAATGTGGCTTGGCGCCTATTTGTTGGGGTTGTCACAGAGGCAGGGAGAATCCAGTTCTGGATTAAAAAGGGATCACTAAGGTCCCTTTCAACGGTAACCACTCACAATCTAGGAAACAGCTCTTAGACAGGATTCTTGCTGCTGCAACACATAGGATTTCTACTCTAGAATTTGTGTTTAATTTATAAATACCTTAAACATATCTGAAAAAATTTAATTGCCTTTTTTTTAAAAAAAGCAAATTAATTTTGATCATTTATGCCCTAATATTTCTCAGTTTCTTGGTGTTAAAACAAGCGAGTGATTTAAAACAGTCTTTTTTATTATTGATTATTGCTATAGATCACTTCTATTCTTGGTGGTTTCCTAGACCAAAGCTGTCTCTTGAGACTAACGGAACGGATCTCCAATGTACAGAGTAAATAATGGAGCAGCGTTCGCCTCTCTCCTCTCTTCCTCTTTTCCTTTTTCTTATGCCTCCATCTTCTCTTTGCATTACCAGTATTTTTTCTCCTCTGATACCTTTTTCACCTCTCTCCTTCCTTCCTCTAACTCCTCAAATTCTATTTCTTTCTGATACAGTCTCCTTGAAATTAGGCTTTTTTTTTTTTAATGTTTCTCCATCCTTCTCCAACACAGTAGCTGGTTTTCTGGCAAGCTTGCAAGGTCCTGCAGAGTCTACACCATTCTTTGTTGAATAAAATGACGTACTTAGAGCTTGGTCCCCTGTGCTTTCGTGTCCATCCTCCTCTTTGGCCGAGGGTTGCCTGCGGGCCCCCAGATGCTTTTGATCTCAATAACACTGTCCAGGCATTGCCTCATAAGGCAAGATCCCTTTCCCATCGGAGCCCTTGAAGGTGGCAAGCGCATGACCATGAGCAACTTTGAGGGAAATTCATCATAAAATGCCTGTTTTTGAGTGCTGTTGGGAAAATAAGCTGTTGCTATAGGATTTTAATAAAACTGGCCCCATGCCGAGATGGAAAGCGTGTGGTCATCAACTACAAAGGGAGCTTCAGCTGAGAGGGCTCATTTTAGGATGAAAATTGTCTTCCTGTTTTCTTACTACATCAATGATACAGCAATTTCTTTTATAATTTCCAGTTGTGCACAAGCCAGTCAGCAGAAAAATGAGAGTTTCCTTTCCCCCCTAGCTGAGAGAATTTTCTTTTAAAAGAAAGAAAAAAAAAGATAAAAAGAAAGAAGAAAGGAAAAAAAATCCATAGCTAAAACACATTGAACAGCCCTCCACTCCCCACCCCTGCCACTGGTTTCAGGGAAAAGAAACTGTTTTGACACACAGTGGTCTGTCTTAGGTCTTGTCCTGGCAGTTGCTTCTCCAAGCGTGAGCAGCTGTTCAGAGGGAACTGATAAACACCCTTTAGTGATTCAATGTTGTCTAAGTAAATGCATCCTCCTTAACTGACCATTTATCTCTTTCTTACTTCTGCTTTATAAGCTAGAAAGAGGATATCAATTGATCATTGGAATTTCACTTAGATGTATCTCATTAAACTGTTCACACATTTTATTTCTTTTGGATGGGGAAAGGAGAGATAACATTTCAAGTTTGTAAAAACAAAATAAAAACTTCAAAGATGAGAAGAGCTTTCCCTTTACCATTGGGGAAAGAGCTTCAAATTAGGCTGCAGGTTTTCTGATCTGCAATCAGATTTCGGGTTTGAATATGTAACAAAATCATCATGATACAACAAGGTCAGGGATGTGGTTGGAGCCTTCACTGACTTTTGATGCCAACTTTTCCTATTGTGTTTTCAAGGTCAGAGCAAGGTCACATCAGGACTGTGTACGCAGGGGCTAAGGTAGAAATGCGGGGATCAGGAAGTTGGGCTTCTGCTTAGGCTCTATCCCAGGATTGATCTTGGCACCTCAGATGAGTCACCAAGGGAGGAGTGGTTCACACGCCACAGCCTTGTAAATCTAAATCTTGCGTGTCAAACCTCACTGACACTAGAGAGTGGGAGCGAAAGGGACCAACCCTAAAATCAACTTATTTACAAGAACGGTTAACTTAGATTGGGTTCCGTAGGAAAGGAAAGGAGACAGTATCTTTAAAAGGGTGAGGGAAGCAGGATAGGCAAGAAGGAGAAGAACAGTGATGCAGTTGCACAAGAGGCTTTAGGGGATGTCACGGGGAACTTTGGAGCTGGGATGACCCGTCAGAGGAGTCCCTTCTTGAGACAAGGGGGTCAGTCCTTGGAACTTGCCTACATCCCCCAGTCCTTACGTGAAGGCTGCCCAGAAGAAGGGGTAGAACTGCTCCCTTTAGCGGAGGGCAGTTCCCGAAGAGGGACTGAGTGCGTTGACCCTAACGGAGGGACCAAAGGTGTTCCACGGCACCCAGCAACACCTGTGTGGAGTTTCACGTGTACTCTTGATGGATGTTGCAAAGTGGGGCCTCTTGACAATGTCAAGACTGGGATAAAGGCACTGGGACAACGTGGGAATGACGTCAAGGCAATTTGAGACAGCTATGGGGAAATAAAGCTCCTATTTTCTCTTGGCTTTGCCTCCCTTAGCAGTCAGCCAGCTCCTCTGCCTCAGCAGCAACCTTCCCGGAAGCCCGGGGCCAGGGAATGGCTAGTAAGGGGTTAACACCTCCACCACAGCACCCTTCGAGGCCTCTGCACCTCCGCACAGCTCTTGCTGTGTCAGGAAAAGGCAGCACAACCCAATTTTAAGAACATAAAGTTTGGCATCAGACAGCATTGATTCAAATGCCAACTCTGACACTTAATAATTGTGTGGCCATGAGCAAAGACTTAATATCTCTCAGTCTCAATTTTTTTTCTTTTATAAAATGGAGCCAATAATATTGACCTCATGGGGTTATGACGAAGAATAAATGAGATAAGGCTTGTAAAAGGCCAAAGCTGGCATGGTAAATGCAAAGGGCTTAAGGTATGGCAGCAGTTATTATTTTAATGACAGCAACTTAATATTACCAATAATATTTGTATTAGCATTATTAGCCCTCAGCTACATCTGTCTGAGCTGGCGGGTGTGATCTTCTGGGTGTAGAATGCAAGTGGACTTTGGCTGGGAGGGTGGCAATCTCTCTGAGATGGATCACGTTTTTTTCGTAACAGCCTAACTCAGTCGTATGAGCTTTTGTTGTTCCTGTTCACACGTGGAGGACATGCCGAGACACAGAGTGCTTTGATTTTAAACGGAGTAAAAGCCAGAGGTGGGTCAATTGATTAGGTGATGATTCCAGTCTTTCTCAGCCTGCTGCGGTGTCGGGAGCGAACAGCTCAAATTGCATTAGGCAGTGCCCTTATTGAATAAAGACAGCAGAGGGAAATGATGACTTCATTATGAGACAGGAAATACCATTGGTGGGCTTCAGTGTTTGTAATTTAAGCTTTTTTGCAAATCCTGATATTCCGTTAAAATGCTTAAAATATATGTAAACATATGTATAACACATACATAAAATGAATTTATATGTAAACATAAATACATATAAAATAATTTATATATGTACGTATTCAGTATTCACCTCAGCATGGAACAAAGGAAGAATGCATGTATTGGTGCCTGCTTTTATTTAACATCAAGATTAATTATTTTTCAAGGTAAATATTGACTGAAGTGGAGACCAGAGCAGCGTGTACCTCTCAGTTCAATAATTCTTGATGTTAACTTCAGCAGAAATCGATGTCCGCTTATTGTACTCCCAAGAGCCAATGCAGGCAACTCTACCATTTTAAATACATTTCAGTTTTAAAATTAAATTAAAATCTGGGTCTTGGATCTCGCGGGCACCGTGTACTCTCAAGTTTTTTCTACAAAATGTTAAATAAAACATTTATTGGGTTTGTGGCTCCTATCAACGGTCAGAAGCTATTCTTCCTCCGCAGCTGGGAGGGAATTGTTACAAGGTAGTTTAATGAGCAGTAGGTACTCAAAGGAGTCAGCAGAGACAGTGGGAAATGTCTGTGTTATTGTAGAAGTGGCAATCAGATGTCTGTCCTGCTCGTTGCCATGAAGGAAGGTCAGTGGCTGTTTCTGACTTCCTAACGCCGGTGGTTCTACAAGGTTGGGTGCAGGAAAGAGAGAAGCTCTGATGAGCCTCGTGCCAGTTCCAGCCACTCGTGCAATGGAGCCAGCAGGGGCTGTGAAGCGGGAGGTGCACCCGGAGATTCACACCTGCACATGTCTGTGTGTGCACAGTAGTGGGCTCCCTGGACGTGTGGGGTTTGGTACCTACTGGAACAACTGCAGGATTGACTTGGCTGAAAGAAGCTGCCTTCAACCCTGGGAGAGCTGTAAACCAAGACAACAAGCAAACCAGAGTGAGGTTCTTGTAACCTCCCTTTAGTGACATGTGGAAGCCTCTGTCTGTACAACGTGCAGTGGTCTTACCAGTCGGGAATGTCAGAGTGTTAAGGATTTAGGGACTCAGCCACCTCTGGAAGCGCAGCTGGCCGGAAAGGTTTGGAGTGGAGGAACGGAGGCGGCAGCAGCAGAGCCAGCCCACATTGAGCTCTATAAGATGATTCTGGTCACTACTAAGATTTTAACTGTGACACACCTACCTCATCTGCTCACTGTATAGGGTTGTCTATGTGAATGCCAATCAGACTGTAACCTGGACACATACGTGTACACGCACATGCACACACATTCACACGTATGCCCATCCCTCATTTGAAGAATGACTACTTTACTGCATGAGGTATCCTAAGGCCAAAGGCCTATGATACGTAGACTGAAAAATTTCTACTATAAACAGGGAGACTGTAAGAGCTATGGAGGCCAAGGGTTCTATTTCTTCTTAGGCACTGATATATCCCCAGCACCAATAGAGTGCTGGCACATAGTAGGTACACAGAAATGTTTGTTGAATTTCAGCACCCATAATAGCAATACCAATTATACTACCAGCAACAACTTTACCAACAAATGAGAGAATTTCACTGGACAAGGAGCACTTCAATTTGTGAAGATACTACATTGCTTGGTACATGATACTTAACTAGTAAATGAGTGGATGAACTTTGTATTAGTCTAGGTTTTTTTTTTTATTACAAAAGTAATACTTGTCCATGGTTAAAAAAACCCGAAACACTAAAAAAGGGTATACAACAAAAGTAGAATTCCTTGTTGCTCTGGCCACTAGTCTCTCCTTCCAGCAGGAACTAGTGTTTATACTTTATGTGCCCTTCTAGTAATTTTCTTTGTATATATTATACACATATACAGATATGTACACATATTATACATATACCACATATACATGTGCATACAAATAAATGGGAATGTACTCCACACACTGTTCTGCCCTTGTTCTTGCTTTTCTTATCTTGGACATCTTGTCTTATCAGATCATATAGATCTATCTCATTTTTTAAAAAACTAAGGCATAATATCCACAGTATCTTGTCAAGTAGACGTAACATAACTTATTTAATCAACCTCCAATGGTGGAAATTTGCACTGTTCTGAGTCATTTGCCATTTCAAACCATTTAATCATGGAAGTCTTTGTCATGCTTCAGAAGCACAATTAACACAGACTCAAAAGGAAGGGTGCCTCCTGCTACATAATGCAGTGGCCCCGATCCTTATGCTTAGTTCTTTAACCATGTCCAAGTATTTCTGCAGGATAAATTCCTGGAAGGCCAATTGCCGGATCGAAGGCTACGGACAATGTAAATTTTGATACCTAATCCCCAAAAGTTGAATGATGCTAACATGAACCAAGTAATGAGTTATTTGAGGTGTTCTCTAGAGAAAGGACTAAGATGATTACGTATATATACATACATGAACATGCAATATATATACATATATATGTGAAATAAGGAATCAGCTCACGGGATTATGGAGGCCGAAAAGTCCCAAGATCTGCAGTCAGCAAGCTGGAGAGCTGGACAGCTTATAGTATAGTTCTGGTCTGAGTCCAGGGGCCTGAGAAGCAGGAGCGCCATGGTGTAACATCTAGTCCAAATGTGAGTCCAAGTCTGAAGACAGGAGAAAATCAGTGCTCCAGCTTGAAAACAGCAGGCAGACAGAGGGACTCCTTCCTTACTTAGACTTTTGTTCTATTAAAGCTTCCAAGGGATTGGATGAGGCCCGCCCACTTTGGGGAGGGCAATCTGCTTTACTCAATCTACTGTTTCAAATGTTAATTTAATCCAGAAACATCCTCACAGAAACACCCAGAGTAATGTTTAACCAATATCTGGGCTCCTTGTGACACAAAATTAGCCAGTATAGGGTTATTCCCTAAAGATTTTAAATGAGAATGAATTCCATTTATTTTTTAATGCAACTTGAAACTAAAATAGGACTTTTTTAGTTCTATTTGCATAAGTAAATTCACTAATTTTCAATGATTTGTATGTGTTTGATTTCATTTTTAGACTTTTAGTCATTGAGTAAGATGTAGTGCCAGTGAATACAGCCTACCTTTTGAACACTCATTAATATGTTACAATAATGCCAACCCCAGCTCTTGGCATAATGCTCTCCCCTGAAAGTCCAATTTAACCTTCCTTTTACATGTGTAATCTTGCAAGCATTGGTGAGCATTTTACATCCAAAGGGCTTTGGGATCAAACCTTTAGAAACTTCCTTAGTGATGTTTTTCAGCTTTTGGTTCATCAGCAAACTCCAAATTCATCCTTGATACTTTTCATTGCTCTCACAGTCATCCAATTTCATTTATAAATGAAACAAGTGGCCTTTGATCACATACTCTTTGCAAAGTCTGATGCACTCTCTAGAATCTGCTGTGCTCCCTTTGTATTTTAAAAGCAATAGCTGCAATAGAGACAGCTTGACCTTACCGTGAGAAATAGCATTTTATCATGAAACTTGGCAGAGCCTTCAATTTCCTCCCATCTAATATCTGTCAGTCATTCCCATTGTCCAGGAAACATTTCCTCTGCTCTCCACCTGAAAATTGTTATCTCTGGTGGCAGATACAACTTTTCTGAGGCCAGATCATTCTCATCCCACAGCTCAGTCATATTGCATTGCTAGATCCCTGTGGAAAGCCAATCGTGATCTTCAAAGTGTGTCTGCAAAGTTAGTGATGCAATAGAAAGACATTGGCTCCCTTGCCTATACCATTAAGTTACTGCTCACTCCCCCTAAATAGTGTGCCAGTCTCTCTGACCCTGCTGCTGAACCCAGTGGGCGTAAAAATAGAGGCTGACGTGAAAGAAAGAGGTTCTGTTTACCAAATCCTATTGTTTGGCTGGCAGGAACTTGGTCTAATTATAACTCTTCATTATAAGAACAAGAAAGCTGAAGCCTAGAGAGCTGACTTGGATTGAGTTGGCCAAGACCACTCAGCTCATTAATATCAGAGCTGGGGCTGGAAAGCATATTTTTTGATTAACTAATTTTACCAAAGTATAATTTGTGTACCATAAAATATACAGAACTTAAGTGCTAGTTGTTGCATTTTGATAAATGTATATATCTATGTAACTGTAACTAACACATGCCAATCAAGATATAGAATATTTCATCACTCATAAGAATTTCCCACATGCCCCTTTCTATTAATAGTTGGAAAGCAGGTCTTTGATTCCTGATCTAGGGTTTTGCCACCACTGACCCTTTCACCAATGTATAGAGTACACTCATCATTTGGTGAAAAGAGCCCCAGGCTGGAAACAGGCTGTATGAGTTCTCATTCCAGTTCTTGCTCAATTAATCATATGACATTGGGCAAGTAGTTTCGCTGAGTTAGGGTCTTGAGCTGTTATAGGATGGGATGTGGGTGAGGGGCCAGATTGCAAAGGTGTTAAAGTTTGTCTTTGGTTCCTCCTGCCCCTCTCTTCTAAGCTCCGTCTTGCAACTCCTGGGCTGTGAGTTGTCACTAGGACTGTCTAACTCCCGCTTCATTATTTACCTGGTTTTAAGCTAGTTAGGTCCTATTACAAAGTGAACTGAGTAGTCCATTTCATGTCAAGGTATTAATAACTGTGTTCCTACAATGCTTGTATTTAATAATCACAGTGACACCTGTAGTTCACTGGGTACCTACAGGTATCAGGCATGTGTTTAGTCTCGTATATACATTGCCTAAATGAACCCTGACTATAGAAGCCCTGTAAGTTTGTTGTATTTGACAATACGCCAGTCTGAGGCTCAAGGACGTTAAATCATTTGCATGTAGTCAGACAGCTGATAAATGACAGAGTTTGCACTGGGAGCCAGATCTGCCCAACTCCAAAGCCCAGACCCTTTCCATCTCTGCTGCTCTGCCTCAGGGAACTCTTAGAGATGACGGTGGCTTAACCCAAAGGAATGTGAGGTAGCATGTCTTCCCAGAGGGCAAGTGACACCTGATCAGGGAGCTCACTGACGTTTATGCATCACCCCAGTGCTGCCAATGGGGTTGTCCTTCTGGTCCCAGGATGACAGCGAGAGGCCTAAGAAAGTCCCATGAACAGTGCACAGTCCACGTGAGTGTGACTGTGCTGATCTGTGTCTGGGACAATCTTGTGCACTGGGGTTTTGACCTGAATGAGGTGGAGCAGATCAATTCTGGAGGCAAAGCAGTGATTAGAGGCAATATAGCCACAGAGAAGAAGCTTCCGGGCCAGAGTAAGTCTTGGTTAATTATAGCAATGGGAAAGAAATAATCACCAATTCACTCAAGGAAGGGACTCTTGCTAGGGCCCCCGTGCCTGCTAAAGGGTAGCTATAGCCTCCTCCTTACAGCATGACGAAAGGTGATCTGTTTTAAGAGTGTGAGCTAAATCTTATTCACAAAAAATGCTTAGGAAGTTTGGCCAGAAAGAGTACTCAGAGATTCAGTTGGGGCATCCAATTCCACCTACTTGCTATTGTCTGACTTGCAAGTTTAGCATAGCTCTCCTTTTTAAAAAGCTCCTCTTATTTATTGAGAGTTTTCCTGAAGTAGTGCAGAGGAGTTTGTGAGAAACAAAAGCAACTCAACAAATACAGGCACCAAATTAAGTACGGCACATGTAATTCAGAACATACCTCTCTGCAAGGGCTGAGCAGGCCCCAGGGGAAACAACTGAGAACTCTCCTGCTGTGTGGTTTCGGGGAGGGTCTGGGTCTGTCTCAAGAGCAACATAGACTGTAGCCTACTCCAGATTAAAGCTGTTTTTTGATACCTTCTTGACTTTGAACCTGCTGAGAGAGACTCTTAGGTGAGGAATCAGAACGCAGTTCTTAGTTTTGTTGGCAACACACCGGTACACATGCCAATGCCCAGAGGCAGTTCTGGAAATGCCTTAGTCATTTCTTAGCTGGGCTGAGTCCAGAGACAAACCCTGGCCCCTGAACTTTGGAAATCCCGAGGCTCAATAGAGATTACTTTTGCTGCTGGTGAACTCCCCCATCTCCTTTTCATGTTTTAAAGAAAGCTGTCTGAGGTCAAAGGACTGAGACTTCACAAAAGCAGATCGTATACCAAGCAATTTCATGAACAACAAGACAATGGAGGCTTTGAGGGTTGCTGGGCTACAGACGTCTGTACCCGGCCTGTGGTTTTCCTTGGCTGGTGGGGCACAGAAGTCTGGTCACCTTTGTGTCAGAGTTTTAGCCTTTCATGGCACAAGGATGTCAGGAGAGGGAGCTTCTCAGAGACTGAGAGAAATAGAGAGGTTGGGTTAAGTTGTTTTGTTCACTCAGGGATGAAAAGACAAAGCTGAGTCTTGGGAGGTGACCACATGGCCCAGGCTGAAATAACTTGCCAAAGAGCTAACTGACCTCCCCTCCAAACCAACGAGCCAACAAACCACTATGGGCCAGAGCTCTGAAGAAGTGAGAGAACCCAATGTCTCAACCTAAAGAGTGGCTACTTACACCTGTTAAATATATAGAAAGCCTGACTTTTTCTGTGCACTATAGGATATATTTTTCTTTTAAAATTCACAAAATCTTTCCATGCTTCACCAAACTAAAAATATTCACTGCTGGCCAATGTCCAAGAATATTCATTTATGACCAATTCAGTATTTTGATCTGTCCGTCAAAGTGTTGCTTCCTAGAGCCATGGCACAAAGGAAGAAAGGCCAGCTGAACTGCCTGTTGCCACACCTAGCCCATCGGCTTGGGGCCTGATCGGCTGCCTCCCCTCTAGCCTGGTCTGTCCCCACAAAAGCCCATGGTGGCCAAAAGAAGAAACCTCCCCGCACAGAGGAAGCCTAACCTAAAACAGAGTTCCCTTAAGCGACATCTGTAAGACGCACGGGCGTTTGGTTTCCATTCCGTGTGCTCTAACACTGGGGATCAGGAAAAGTTCTTGCTTTTACCCCTAAAAATGCCCCACCATGTCTTAGCCCTCTGTGTTCCCATGTCCTCACAGGCCGAAAGGACCCGGGGTCAGTCGTGAGGTATTGTAATTTGGAGCTGGATGACTGAGGGACCCTGCACTAAGAGCCCAGTGTAATTTTAGTAGTCATAGGCCTCTCTCAGGTTTCCCCCTTGTTCCTGGGCCATGTTCCTGCCGGACCTTGAGAACATCAGTCAGCCACCCAAAAGCGTGCACTGGGTGTTGCCTGAGTTGCACTGATGTTGGCAAAGCTTAATACAATGACTGTATTTTTTATGTAAAGGATAGAGAAAGTGGAATGAGACTTCTTCTGTCATGACAAAAGTCTCCTTTTCCATCCCAGTTATGAGTCAAACTTCATGAACACCATAGCTCAGGCCTGAGCTGGCGCTTACTTCAGGAAAGGAGGAGATTTTAGAAAATGATCTCGCTTATTTACTTTTTAACCAAGAACAGCTATTAACCCTCTAGGGGTTAAATCAAACCCTTTAGATCCAAAATACAACTCAAATAGAAGCAATTTTAGTTTTATTTTTTCCTGCAGATTCAGAATCCTGCATTATTCCTTTTTTTTTTTTTTTAAAGAAAACTGTGCATTCATTTTCTCTGAAAATGACTTCTTTGTGCTCCAGTTTTCTAGCTCATAGATAAAATTGGATTCTTTGAAGAGGTTCAGAAACTAATTTTAAAAATCTAAGACCCATCAGTAAGTAACAGAGTCCTTTGGGCACCGTTTTATGCTCCCTAGTTCAAGGAACCACAATATTTGTTTCAGAACTAAGTCTTTCCTTGTTATTTGATGTTCATCGTTAAGCACTCCAAATTGCATACTCTTTTCTCTTTCTGCTCATGAAAATTTCACTAATTCTGAGCAGTTACATGGAATGTTCATTTTCAACTAATGCCAAATCTGAGTAATAAAAAATTCCTAGAGAGAGGTATTTTTGGTTTTTGAGTTATTTATTCTAATACCTTGTAAAAAGTCAAGGACTCAACATTTTATGGGATATGTAAAAGATTTCTCCTCATCCTCCAAAATCTTGATTTTTTTGTTTAATTTTTTAATTTTAGAAATTTCGAAAATATAGAACAAGTATGAAGAATGATAAACAACCTATATACCCACTACTCATTAACATTTTATTGTATTTGCTTTCAGTCTTTTTAAATTAAAAAAAAAAAAATCTGGGCACAGTGTCTCATGCCTCTAGTCCCAATACTTTGGGAGGCCAAGGCAGGAGGATTGCTTGAGGCCAGGAGTTTGAGACCAGCCTGGACAACATAGTGAGATCCTGTCTCTACAAAAAATAAGAAAGACTAGTCAGGCATGATGGTGTGCACCTGTAGTCCCAGTTACTCGGGAGACTGAGGCAGGAGGATTGCTAGAGCTCAGGAGTCCAAGGTTTCAGTGACCTACATTCACACTACTGTGCTCCAGCCTGGTGACAGAGTGAGACCCAGTCTCTTAAAAAAAAGTTAAAGGAAATAAAACATTAAAGATTAAAGTCTTCTTTGTTCCCTGAATGGGAACATCCCATTCGGGGGGGGGGGATGTCTCATCCCCTTTCCAGAGACAGTTAATGTTATGAATTTGAGGTATATTCTTTTTTTTTATTTTTTTTTTTGAGAAAGAGTCTCACTCTGTTGCCCGGGCTAGAGTGCTGTAGCATCAGCCTAGCTCATAGCAACCTCAAACTCCTGGGCTCAAGCGATTCTCCTGCCTCAGCCGTCTGGGTAGTTGGGACTGCAGGCACGCGCCACCATGCCCAGCTAATTTTTTCTATTTTTAGTTGTTTTGGCTAATTTCCTTCTATTTATAGTAGAGATGGGATCTTGCTCTTGCTCAGGCTGGGCTCGAACTCCTGAGCTCAAGCAATCCTCCAGCCTCGGCCTCCCAGAGTGCTAGGATTACAGGCGTGAGCCACCGCACCCGGCCATGAGGTATATTCTTAAAATATTTTTGAATACTTTTTACATGCATTGTTATGTATCAAAGGACAATATATGTGTGTGTGCACGTGCTTGTGTTTTAAATGTACATAAAGGGCAGTTTACATACTTTTTGTGTACATTATCTTAGAAGTCTCTTTTTTAGTCAACATTGATTTATCCATTAATATATCTATTAGTGGATGAGTCTTATGTGTATTATTTACGGTATCTGACATATTTTAAATCACCTATACCATTTTGGTTTGGTTGGTTTTGTTTGCTTTTTTCCTCTCTTCTTGTCTTCTATAGAATTGGTCTGTTTTTCTTTATTTCTTCTTCTAGTTTGAAAGTTACACATTCTATTTCTAGTCCTTCAGCAGGTACCTTTAAAATTTTGTTATACACAATTCATATTATTTTAAAATATATAGTAAATTTAATTTATATTCGTCTAAATAAGCAAGAAATTTATCACAGTTGTGTTTTACTCCAAACAATCTCCTTCAGTCTCCCATGTTACTGTTGTCGGTTTTATTACTACCTCGTTTTTAAAGATTGGTTATCATTACTAGTTAACATATTTTCCCCTTTCTCACTGTTGTTTTTGAATTCCAGCTTTCATTTTGGTTTCTTGTTCTTTCTTGCTAAAGTCTCTCTTTCAGTAGTCCTTTCGGTGAGAGTCAATTAACTCTCTTGGGCTTTGGATGTATAAAAATACATATTAATATTACTTTCACTCTTGAATGATCACTGATCTGGGGTTAGAATTCTATTGTCAGTTTTCTTCCCTGAACACTTTGAAGATAGAATTCATTCTCTTCTGGCACTTGTTGGTTTGTTCTCTGTCTGGATGTGTGATTTTTCATCTGGAGATGGTTTGCCTTCTCTTTCTGATCGCTTTTAAGATCTTCTCTTAATATTTTGTAGTTTCACTACAATGTGTCTGTGGCTGGAATTTTTTTTTTTTATTGATCCTGCTCGTGACTCAGTGTGATTTTTATTTATTTATTTTTAAATCTTAAGTATTTCTTTGTTTCTGAGAAATTCTCATTCATGGTCTCTCTTCTGTTTTCTGGAATTTCTACTATAGTAGAAATATACTCTGTGGTCCCCTTTCTATGCTCCTTGTCTCTTAGTGACTTGCTCCTATTCTTAATTTCTTTACTTTTCTGTGCTATGTTTGCTGTTATATTTTCAGCTTTCAAGTCATTCATTCTCTTTTCACTTGTTTCTTTTTTGTTCAATGAGTATATTTTCATTTCTTGGCTTTCTACTCAGTTCTTTTTCAAATTCAATTGTTTTTGTTTCATAATCTCCTAATCTTAGATTAGGGATTTGCATTTTTTTTCCCTCTGTAACGAGGATCTTATTTTTAAAATATTTTCAGATGTATTGTTTCCCTATCCTGAATCCTCACATTGCAGTGTGACTGGAGGGCTTCTAGAAAGAGGTGGGAAATACCTGCTAGTTAAAAAAAAAACAAAAAAAACAGAAGACATCAATCTGCTTTTATCATCAAGTTAGATTTTGTTTGACTCCACAATAAACAAATAAGCTTGAAGTCCAGGTTCCTATAGGTGTAGAGAAGCCACCCCAACTGCCTTAAGGTGTGAACACGAAGGCAGAATTAGAAAGAAAGAGGTTAGTATGTGGGAAAGTGAAGCCTGAAGCCCACCTATAGGTAGGGCCAGCTTCATGGGGATGTGCCTGGCACAGTCACCAGGACCCCATGCTTGGTTTAATGCTCCGCTGCTGTTAGTACCCTGAAATCCTTAAGTATTTTGAACAAAGAGCCCTTGTTCATCTTACACTGGGCCGCAAAAATTATGTAGCTGGTCCTGTTACTATGGGAAGTCCTGAGGAGACAGGAAGAGGAAGTAAAAGAAAAACTGACCTTTTTGACCCAGGGCATTGTGGGCAGAAGAGACACAGAGGCAGGAGAAGCACGTGGATTGCAAGTCTTCCTCGGCCCAGAAAGGAGGAGGCTATTATCTGATTTGAGAGAAACACCAGTGGTGGGTCCTTTTGTCCCATTTAACAATTTGGATTCTGGAAGGAGAATCAATCTCCCCTCCCCCCAACCCCGCCACTTGAAAACAGAAATAATCAAGCCATCTGAAAGGGACTTTAAAACAAAAACATTTTTCTTTTAAATTTAAAGAGACATAGTACAGTAGGATTATGAATTTACTTACACGGTGCTCAGGTGAATGGAGAAAATGTAGTTTAAGGAAATTTTCTATTGATTGATCTAATTTTCAACCAACATCCATAAAGAAGTGGGAGGAAAAAACATAAATTTTAAGTCACGTCCAGTAATTGTGGTTCAGTGCAATAATTGAGATAGTCCCTTTAAGTTTAATTTTCAGTCTTTTGATTTAAACATGCCCAGTTCCCCACATTTCCACCTATACCCCTTTTGCTCTCTGAGGTGGTGAATGCTTGTAGCAAACATGGCCATATGGTGGCGGAGGCAGGGAGTCTCCCATCTCCATTGGGCCCTGCGGTGGGCTCTGGGTCTTCACTGGCCTCCACAGCAAGGCACTCCTCCTTTGCCTGGTCCCTCCTCACTGTGCTGCTATCCCTTGCACATCTCTGAAGCTGTGTAAGCTTCCATCTAACTGTCTCAGTTTGGTCAAAGTCAGTTTTGTCCCACTGCTCGTGACCCCTCTATGGCTCTTCCACGTTCTCTAAGTTATCTGGCCAGGGCTGTCCGCCCGTAGTCTCTGCAGGAGATTGTCTCATTCTTGCTAGGATGAACCCCATGGAAGGCCCACTACTCCCAGCTCAA
>CAUYRT010059579.1:0-16909 GCA_963574885.1 Lepilemur ruficaudatus | reverse complement strand
ATATATAGAAAAAATTAGCCAGGCATGGTGGCACATGCCTGTAGTCCCAGCTACTCGGGAGGCTGAGGCAGAAGGATCGCTTGAGCCCAGGAGTTTGAGGTTGCTGTGAGCCAGGCTGATGCCACGGCACTCTAGCCCGGGGAACAAAGTGAGACTCTGTCTCAAAAAAAAAAAAAAAATGTTCAAAATGTTCAAAGCAGCTTTACTGATAAAAGCCAAAAGCTAGAAACAACCCGAATGCCTATCAAAAGGAGAAAAGAGAAACAAATTAAAGTAAACCATACAGTGGAATACTATACAGCAATAGGAAAGAATAACTGATACTTGCTAAAACACAGATGGATCAAAAAAATATACTGAGTAAAAGAATCCAGACCAAAATAAGCGTACATTCTTTATGATTTCATTTATATAAATTTCAAGAAGAGGTAAAACTTATTTATGGTAATAGACGTAAGGATAGTAGTTATTTATGGGAGTAGGAAAAGGCAGGTATTGACTGGGAAAGATTATGAGGGAGCTTTCTGTAGTGAAAGACAGGTCCTATTTTAATTTGGGTTGTGTCTATATGAGTATATATCAATGTAAAAATTCATCAAATGGTACATTCAAGATTTGTGAATTTTATTATATATGAAAAAGGGGGAGCCATGAATAAGAGTAAAAAGGAAAGTAACAGAGTGGTAATATAGATACCTGAGACAAAGGACTTACATCCAGAATACATAAATAACCTAAAAAAATCCATAACAAAAATCATACAACCCAATGGAAAAATTGGCAAAAGATTTGAACAGGTATTTTCCCAAAAAAGGATATCCAAATGCCCAATAAACATATGAAAGGTGCTCAACTTCCCTGGTCATCATAGCAATGCAAATTAAAACCACAGGGTGATGCTACTACATACCAACCAGAATGGCAAAAATAAAAAAAAAGAGGACCATACCAAATACTGGTAAAAATGTGGGAAAACAATAACTCCCACTCACTGCTGATTGGTTCAATTACTTCGGAAAACTGACCGTCTCCTAAAGCGAAACACAGTAGATATTTTTATCCAAAATAAGATTAATGTATCATTTAAAAACTAATTATTGCAAGATTAAGATTAATCTATCTTTTATTATCCTTCTTAGCTCCAGAGCTATGAAAGTTTAAAAATCATGAATTATTTTAAGAGCAGTATAATCCCTTCAGATGTGTTGCTGGCCTATAAAAACCAATTTATCACTTTTAATACTTCAGTAAATAACTGATGCCAAAATATTGAAATGAGTAATACTTTATAAATAATTTTTTTCACAATTACCAACAGAGCATGAGCCCTGCAGGGTAAGCTAGAGAAAAGCCTGGCCGAGTGCCGACAGCTTCACCTTTTTGCTGAGATTCATGCTCCCCATCTTAGCCTTCAGTAGCTTCATCTTATTCATAGTTATTGAATTTTCAATTATCTGTTGTCCAGAAGGAGAAGGCTCGATTTCTTCATCCTCATCCGTATATAAATTATACACAGAACCACCACTGCAGAGAAAACAGTAATTACTTGAAATCTGCTTGACACTTGCTCAGTAACTAAAAACACTCTATGTGCAACAGTAACCAATAGATGTTGTTAATGAGAAAACACTAAATCTCTTTTGTCAATGTAAATGCAAGGAAAATATATTTTATGAAATGTACTTCTTAGGAGAAAAAATTAAATGGGAATTAATAGCATGATCTAGTGTATAGCTGAACTTCTCTGAATTCAATATATCAAAAATGAGTATCTTTTGGCACCTGCTATAAATTCCCAAAGAGGCAAAATCCATTTCCACAAGAATGTTCTGATTTCATTTTATCAGCCAATGCTGATGATTGTGCAACTTCAACAACAGGCTGATCAGGTTTTCATGAATCAAAATTAAAAAAAAATTGGCACAGAAGTACAGATTTTTATTCATCCTGAGGGGATTTTCACTAAACAAAGTAATTCATAAACAGGTGTCATCAGAACATTTTCTGTTCTTAAAGAACAAAAATAAATTTTAAAAAATCAGGATAACAAAATTTTTCTAAGTGTGTTTGAAAATGTAACCACCTAGAATAGTACAGATTTTAACATGGAAAAAAATATACCCTGTCAAGTCATGAGACAAATTACGTTAAACACTTCAGTTACTGATCAACCATCATGACATTTATTTATATTTTAAAATAATTAATATTTGGAGCCCCTCCTCTTTGATCATATAATACGACACATCACATTATCCTCACATTCACACTTACATGTCTGTTTGTCCCTCTTACTCCCCCACAGGTAAGCAAGCTGAAAGCAGGTATTAGACTTTATTCATCTTCCTAGTGTTCATGCAGGGCAAAGTGCTTAGCACATACCCAATTGTTTGATAAGCTGAACACAAACATACTGAAACTCCATTTATCTTTTCAATAATGGGAAAATTAGAATGGTAAGGATTTGAAAAACGCAAGCTCAGCATATGTGGAAAATTATTAAAACTTAATTTTTTGTAGAGATGGGGTCTCGCCATGTTACCCAGGGTTGTCTTGAACTCTTGGCCTAAAGCGATCCTCCCGCCTCAGCTTCCCAAAGTGCTGGGATTAAAGGCGTGAGCCACCGCACCCGGCCTAAAGCTTTAACTAAGAGCAGAATAAGAATACATATTAGTCACTGTGTCTGATTTACTTGAAGGAAAATTAATTATGTTATCTATGCTATACAAGTATGAGGGTTAATAAAATTTTCTATTCTATGTGGTTGTAAGAAATGGAAACAATTTAGGACAGCCTTATTAGGGCATATTCCATAATACTTCTGTAGTATATACTACCACCAAACAAGAGCAGAACAGAGAGTAGACGGCCCCATTCCTAAACTTTATATGGTGAAATGGATGACGTTTTGAAATTGTGGGTTAATTACATGCACCACCGACATGTGTATCAGGAGGAAGAATGCAGGAACTAGTCTCCACAACCAGTTCAGCCTGTAGTGCCTGACTCATGACTGTCACTGCTATCTACTGCGGATGCCTATACAGCATGATAAGTGACACAAGCACTACACTAAAGTAACAACACTGTCTCCCATTTACTGAGTGCCTACTCTGCCAGGTACTTCCCACCCATTATTCCTAATCCTCATGAAACTACATAAGGTAGATATTATATCTCATTTTATAAATGAAGAAACTGCAGTTGAGAGAGGTTGAGTGATTTGACTCAAGACCAGAAAGCCAGCAGATGATGGACCTAAGACTCAAGTCCCCAACCTGTCTGGTTCCCAAGCTGATTTTTCCTACTACTTCCTGTTGCTTCCCCAGGCACCAAATAATAGGCTTTACTGCATCATGCTTATGCACCCAAATGAGTGACAGAACTTAGAGTGTGCAAAGGCTTTTGTCTTCAGGTTAACTATTAATAGACAGACCTGAAAAGGAAAGTTGCATGAAGAGTTTTGTAATTTCACCCCGTGGAGTTAGAAGGAATGACTCAAGTATACTCTATTCTTGGTTACCTTGCAATATTTTAACTTTAAATACTTCTCTGTTACCTTGTGGCATTCTGACTTACATAACTTTAAAGAATACTGAAAGAAGTTTCTGCTCAACCCTATAGTCATGAAAAATCTATTCTCCCATGAGAATAGATTTCTATTGATATTCTCTCCCATGAGAATAGATTTCCCATGAAATACATATGTAAAAAGAACAATCATGAAAATATTTCATTGTGTGCATTTTAGAGTATAAAAACACTTTTAAATTTACCTAATATTTTTCAAAGAACCACATTATTGTGTTTTCTCTCTCAAAGCAGAGATCAGTTAGAAGCCAATCACAAAATTTTAGATGAAAAAAATCTAACTAGACTAGGATGACATTGTAATTATAAACTTAATCCAAAGACATCTTTCTTAATATTTAATTATTCTAATATGTTTTCTTGACTTTCTAAATATTTTCTTGAGTGCTATATATATATATAACTTTAAATCTTTTAATAACATGCTTAAAGTGTGAGATAGGTGAATGTGATACTTATTTCAACACAAAAAGTGTTCATCTCAAAGCCAAGACCTCATTTAGCTTTCACAGACACTTTATCATTAAGTCTTGCAATATTTCTTCCTACTTAATAAAAATAATAAGGCGGTACGATCCACCAAAAAGATTTGAAACTAAATTCCTCAGAAAAAGAACCTATAAAAAGTAAAAAAAAAAAAAAAAAAAAAAGGAAGAAGAAAAAATTTGCTTCTAAAAAAGACTGATGTTGACTTTGTATCCAAATGAATCACATGAATACCCAATTCTCCCTGTTCCTTCTTAAAGATGTAGTGGGCAAACCATGGCCATGGGTCAAATCTGTCTTGCCACCTGTTTTTGTGTGTCCCATGAGCTAAGAATGGTTTTCACACTCTTAGATAGCTGGAACAAAATCAAAATAATAGTATTTCATAACACATTAAAGTTATATGATATTGAAATTTGTGTCCATAAATAAAGTTTTATTGGAACACAGCCATACTCCCTTGATCACATATTACATATGACTGCTTTTGCTACAATGGCAGAGTTGAGTAGCTATAACAGAAATTGTACGTGGCTCTCTCACTGCTCTGCACTGTGGTATGGCAAACTACAAAACCATAGTGACACAGTTAATTCAACAGCATTTTCAGTGCCGCATGTATTGCTGTACTGTCATTTTTTTAATACCAGCATATAACCAACATGTCAAAATAAGAAAAGTAGACTTTAAATGTTATAATTTCAAGGTACAGATTATTCATTATCAATTAGATGGTAGAGCATTATGTTTACTATGCAATGACACCATAACTGTGCTAAAGGAAAACAGCATAAGCACTCATTTCATCACAATATTTCCAACTTGCAGGAATGCAATAATCAGAAAAATTAGAAGGTTTACAATGGAATATCTCATGTTACAGGAGAGTTTCTTCACAAAAATAAAAATGAAAATGAGGCAACATGCATACAAGTTTCTGAGTGGCTTATTTGCTAGCCAAGCAAGAAAAGCTGTTTATCAATAGTGAATTAATTCAACCATGTTTGATCAAAGCAGTTGAAGAAGTATGTCCAGAGAAAATTAGTTTGTTTAAAGACTACTTTTCCAGCAAGAAAAATTTCTCAAAGAGCTGACAACATCAGAAGCAGTATCAACAGTCAATTAGAAAATAAGGCAAGTGATGTGTTGTTTTCCTTGGATTCTGTTATGTTTTTTTTTTTTTTTTCAAGCCAGTCAAATGTAGCAGTGGGTTCCTTGGTTTGTGACAAACCCAAAGGCTGTAGTCAAAGCATCAGCACATGTCTGAGTTGACATATATTACTGATATTGCTCAGTTGTTACCGTTTATTCAGGGCATCAACACCAAGTTTGAAATGACTGAAGAGTTAGCCCCTACGAACAGTCTGAATGAAACTATTACAGGTGAGAATATTAATATTTTCAAAGAAGTTGCTACAACACTAATTCAGTACAAACTGAAGTGAAAACTGTTATAATTGGTGTGATAATATGTGTGGAACAGAAAACAAACTTAGTTGGAAAAATTAATAAAGCCAGTGAACATGTGAGGCACTTAAAGCCCATGGTTACTCACTGTATTATTCATTAGCAGGTATTCTTCAATAAATATATGAACCTGTTACATATTATTTATTGAGCCAGCAGTGTCAGCAGTAAACTTCAACTGTCTCCTGGACTTATCTATCATCAGTTTAATGGCTTAGAGGTAATAAAGTTTTATGATTTTTTTAGCTCAAGAACTTTGAATGACAAGAGCTGCCCTCAACCACTACTATCAAACACTGAATGCCTATGGAAGTTAATTTTTGCTGTGGACTTATTAATGTTTCTTAACAAATTCAACTTAATATTACAAGACAAAACAATGCGTATATGTGAAACTTATACTGCAATGTCATTTTGACAACTGGTGTCTGAATCACACATAATGGCAGGCTGCAATACTTCCCGTGCTTTCAAAAGCTGAAACAAAGCAAGATCTCCATTACCACAAAAATTCGCAGCAGATATATTTTCCAAGCTCAACATCTAGCAGTGTTTTTATACCTCAGGGCAAATTCAAAGAAAATCTCTGTATTTCAAAATCCATTCAAATATGTAATTGAGGAGCTTCTAAGGCAAACAGCAGGAGGATACCTAACAGAATTCCATAAAGGCCTTTCAATATGATGAATATGCACCACTGAAATCATATGCTTACGGACTAATATCACTGATCTGGCTGGCAGCACTTACCTGTGTGAAAAAATTTCAAAGATAAAAAATATAAAATCTCATTACAGATCAACATTAACAGGTAAACTTTTAATGACTGGTGACAGGGGACTGAATCTGCAAATTTGATAGGCAACACTAACTTCAACCTCAATTAGGTAAAATATTACTCCCACAAAAAAAAAAAAAAAAGAATTCCATTCTTCTCATAAGTAGACTTGTATTATGAAAAGGAAAAAGCTCCCCATTGTTGTATTTTGCACTTTGTCAGTAAAAGTTTTTGTGGAAATATATTTTCTCTCCTGTTATATAAGTATCCACATAATATTCTTGATGCTGTCTCTTAGCATGAAAATCCCAATAGTTACTATTTCCACAGAAAAAATTTGCTGCCCCCTATTGTAGAGTAAAAAAGCCTCTTCTAGAACAGGTAAGATAAATGTCCTTTACAGTATGACCAGATCGTTTTTCTCCTTCCTTTTCTCATTCATCCCATCCCTTTCTTTGTCCAACTGTGGTAGGTAAATAGAAAGAAAGAGAAAAATAATCCAAAAAGTATCTTGAGAGGAACAAGACAATTTTAATTGAACTCCATGATGAGAGTTGGGCTAAGTCACAAACAAAATAGAAGCTGGCTGAGAACAAAATGGAAGCAATGATATTTCACAGAAAGTGGAAAAAATGGGTTAAAAGCATGGCATGATGAAAGGCCTGGAAAACCCATGATCTCACAGTTGTAAAGCGGCTCACATACTAAGGTAAGGAGCTTAGATGTCCTCCTTTAGGAAAAGACAACCAAAAGAGATGTACTAACAACAGTGATCAGCACGTGTAGAAACTGGTGTGAAGAAATCCTATTAATGGTCTGAGGCTGTAGTCCTCATTGTTACATTTTCTCTACTTCCGGCTTACACGTTTATGCCATGTTTGTAGTACTAACCAGACCCTGACACGTTGGAGCCAATAGTCAGCAACTATTTGTCATAGTCTGCTGTCTGTGGCCACAAATATTGAGTCTAATTTTTCTTTCACATAACACTCTGTGGTGGGCAGAATCCTAAGGGGATCTCCATGATTCCCGACCCTTGCTATTCATATACCCTGTAGTCTTCCACCCTTGGGTGTGGGCGTGACGTCTGCCTTGCTTCTAGCCAACTGAATATCGCAAAGGTAAAGGGACTTTGCAGATGTAATTTAGGCCTCAAAGCAGTTGACTGAGTTGATCAAAAGGGAGCTGAGGGAAGCCACTAGCCAACGGCAGACAAAAAAATAGGGCCCTCAGTTATATAACTGAAAGGAAATGAATTATGCCAACAACATGATGAATGGCCTGGAAAGTGGATCAACTTCCCTTCCACATAAGAACACACCCTTGCTGACACCCTGAACTGCAGCCTGTGGGACCCTGAGCACAGCACCCAGCTAGACTGTGGCCAGACTCCTGACCCACAGAAACTGTTTTCCAACACAAGTTGTTTTTTTCTTTGAACAGTTTCACCACTAGCTTTTTATTTTGCAGGATTAACTTTAGTTATCTGTAACACCTTTCCTTTCTTTGCTTGGCAAACTCTTACCCCACTCCTCTTTTAAGGTTTTCTTTTCAGAGGTTGTCTCTAACGCTCTACCTTTTGGGCAAAATGAAACCCTCTCATCTCTTTTCCCAGAGATTCTGACATCTTTTTAAAACAATTATCAACATTATATCCCAGTAACACACCAGTTCCTTGCTTAGTGACCAGCTATAAAAGTTCACTAAATGTTTAATGACTTCCAGTGAAAAGAGATAAAGAATCACACTAAGTCAGCATGCATAGAAACTTAGAAGTCACCATGTCCAATTCTCTAATTTTTCTATTGCCTAGCTAAATATCTGTAGAGTTTTTCCTTCTGATTTTAGAAGTAATATTATAATTTCTCTCCCTTTCATAGAGTAGGAAAATAAGACCACAGAAATAAAGAGATTCATCAACCTTTAAGGAGCAAGTTAAATTTAGAAAAAAGATAGCAACTTTAGGATTATCCCTTTCTATTATGCCAAGGTTGTATTAATAACACATTATTATAACAAGACTCTACAATCTCATAGGCATTTTAGAGTTTCATAAAGTAACAGAAACAAATCTTTTTTTTAATGGAAAAATCCTATTCTGTAAAGAAACTTGTTTCAGAAATTACCCATCATATAAATCATATGAAGAACAATTTCAGATGAGAGAATGGGGTAGGAAAGAGATGCATGAAATTTTGTCCGTCTTGTTAACATACTAAGATTATTCTGACACCATGAGGTAAACATGAAAGTTTACGGAGCATATCATATGATGTTCTCTTTTTCTAAGTGAGACATGCAAATGAAAACCACTTTACCTTAAAGATTCAGATAATGGTGTTAAAGTGCCATCTCCCCTATCTATTACACAAAAGAAATCCAATTGATCTCCTTCTCGATATACCAAAAATGTTATTTGTTTGTTGCAGGAGGTCTTCTCCCAGACCTCATCTCGACTGGAATCCAGGTACTCAGCCATCTCCCTAAGTGGATCTTCCATAGGAACTACAAATAGAAAAATTGATAAATAAGCTTTCAATTTATATCAAGTTTTATGCACGTTGGTACAGTGACAGGATGAATTTGAACAACCACCCTGTGCATATAAGGTATACATGATATTCTTCAAATAAGTTTCTGACCTTTTTGTAGTTAATACAGCATTCCCTATGTTGTATCACTATGAAAGAAATGAAAAGTGTTATTGTGCTGCTATGTTCAAAGACAGGGTTTAACCAAAATATGAGGGTTTTTTTCCCTGGCCCACTAGAGTCCGTATATTTTCTGATTCTAAGACATTATTATCTACGATTTTTTCATTGTATACCTTTTGTTTCCTATATTTTCAAATATTGGTTCTAACAATCAATAATTAAAAGCAACATAAATCCCCCTTAGATTAAAAAATAAACACACATATAAACATACAGAACCGGAAGACATATGTAAGAAATTAGAAATGAACCTTTCTTTTTCTTTCTGGTTTTATATAAAGGCTGATTCTTCTTAGAGCTGTTCCTTGATGTGAAGTGTAGTAATTAAAAGTACACAATAACTAGAACACAAGGGGCTGCTTAGTGTACTAAAACTGCAAAGTGTGAAACGGTCAGTATGTTGTTTCTTAAAAGCATCCTCCCAGTACCCCAACTGTCCTGGTATGTATCCATGTGTCTAGTTACAACATAAATAGGTACACAGGCTGACTGGGGTCACTCTGACTGGGGTCATTATTGGTAGGCTTCAGTGGTCCAGAGATGTCCTCAAGTTTGAATGATACTGCAGCCATCATTACAATCTGCTTTCATGCACAACAGCCATCCTATGTTGGGAACGGGCCTCAAAAGATTGCTGGCTCATAGGGAGAATGTTCCAGAAGCCCCTGAACCTCAGACTTGGAGGTCTAAGTAACAGTTTCAGGAAAAAAAAAGTTCTCTCCCAAAGACATTCCTATATCATGCTGCAGAAACTTTTGTTCTCTCCTATAAGAGGCAAAAATTTCCCAAGCTGCATTAACTTTCATTTATTTATTAACAGAATCACAGTGCTGTACTACCCTTTAAAAAGAAGGTACAGCAATAGGAAAATATTAAACTCTGAAAGTAATGAAGTAAAAACATCAAAGATAATATCCTAAATTCAATACCACTACTACTAAAACATAAAAATCTTAGAAATATAATAAGACTGAAATTATTTTATGAAAATTATTTGGATTTTTTTTTTTTGAGACAAAGTACCATGACGTCAGCCTAGCTCACAGCAACCTCAAACTACTGGGCTCAAGCGATCCTCCTGCCTCAGCCTCCCAAGTAGCTGGGACTACAGGTGCACACCACCATGCCCGGCTAATTTTTCTATTTTTAGTAGAGACAAGGTCTCACTTTTGCTCAGGCTGGTCTCGAACTCCTGACCTCAAGTAATCCTCCCCCCTCAGCCACTCAGAGTGCTAGGATTACAGGTGTGAGCCACCACTGCACCCGGCCTTCATAGGCACAAAATATGTAAATATTAAAAGACACTTTTATTTTTCATTTTTATTTTTTTTATTTCAGCATATTATGGGGGTACAAATGTTTAGGTTACATGTGTTCCCTTTCTCCCACTTACCCCCCAGAGTCAGAGCTTCAAGCGTGTCCATCCCCCAGATGGTGCGCGTCGCACTCATTATGTATGTATATACCCATCCCCTCCTCCCCGCTCCCATCTGCCCAATGCCCAATAAATGTTATTCCTATATGTCCACTTAGGTGTTGATCAGTGAAACCAATTTGCTGGTGAGTACATGTGGTGCTTGTTTATTCATTCTTGGGATACTTCGCTTAGTAGAATGGGTTTCAGCTCTATCCAGGAAAATACAAGAGGTGCTATATCACCACTGTTTCTTATAGCTGAATAGTACTCCATGGTATACATATTCCACATTTTATTAATCCACTCATGTATTGATGGGCATCTGGGTTGTTTCCACAACTTTGTGATTGTGAATTGTGCTGCTATAAACATTCGAGTGCAATGCAAGTGTCTTTTTTATAGAGTGTCTTTTGTTCTTTGGGTAGATGCCCAGTAATGGGATTGCTGGATCAAATGGTAGATCTACTTGTATCGCTTTAAAGTATCTCCATATTGCTTTCCACAGGGGTTGAACTAGTTTGCAGTCCCACCAGCAATGTAGGAGTGTTCCTATCTCTCCACATGCATGACAACATTTATTGTTTTGTGACTTTTTAATAAAGGCCATTCTCACTGGAGATAAGTGATATCTCATTGCGGTTTTGATTTGCATTTCTCTGAGGATTAGAGATGTTGAGCATTTTTTCATGTGTTTGTTGGCCATTGTTCGGTCTTCTTTTGGAAAGTTTCTGTTCATGTCCATTGCCCACTTTTTGATAGGGTTGTTTGACTTTTTCTTGCTGATTTACCTGAGTTCTAAATAGATTCTAGTTATCTGCCCTTTATCGGACATGTAGCTTGCAAAAATTTTCTCCCATTCTGTAGGTTGTCTGTTTGCTTAAAAGACACTTTTCAAACAAGCTCTTGCCGTTCTTAAGTTAATGCTCCACTTTCCACACTACATTAATAAGAAATAAAAATTATGATACTGATTTTTCAGGTGTTGCTACTGTCATTACTACAGCCACATGAAAGCCTTTCCTATGCTAGCACAGGGTGCCTTAAGCTCAGGGAATCATTGGGATTGCCTGTGCACAGGTGTGTGTATACTTTTTAAAAAATTTTTCTATTTCCAATTATTATGGGTAAACAATAATTATATATCTTTATAGGGTACATGTGATGTTTTGGTACAGGCATACAATGTGAATTAATCAAATCAGGGCAATTGGGGTATCCATTACCTCAGGCATTTATCATTTTTTTGTGTCAGGAACATTCCAATTATACTCTGTAAGTTACTTTAAATTACACACTAACTTATTTTTTATTATAGTCACTTTGTTTTGCTATCAAATATTGTTCATTCTAACTATATTTTTGTATCCAAACATGTCTTTTCATAACAGAAAAATCCTTCAGATTTTATCAGCTATAAAATGATGCATATAAAGCATAGTATACAATTTAGCTTTAGAAAATCAAGTATTTTTTCTATGCTGCTTTGAAAATGGTTATTTCAAAAGCAAATTTAAAAGCTAAATATTCCTGGAACTCCCATGGTACTTTCTAAACCATGATTTTGAAATAATAAGACTAAATAGGTAAAAAAAAAAAAATACAATTTCTCAAATACAATATGGAGAAGTCCTAAATCTGGGTTCAGTTTTTCTTTTTCACAAATATTTCAATGACACAAGGTAGGCAATATCAAGCTTTTGGTTTTAAAAATGTTGATTCAATAAAGGCAAAATTATTTAAAACTTATTTTAAAATGTTAAAAAACAGACAAGTTCTAGCTGCTGATTTTTCAGTTCACAAACAAGGCACAGAAAACTGTAGGAATATATTATTACAAAGCTTTATTTATTACAAAGCTTCAACTACCAGAGGGTAGTGATGCCTTTCATTTTCCTTTAAAAAAAAGAAAAGTAAAAAAAATACATATATATTTATTTCAGAATCTGTAGCACACTCCTCATAAACATATAAAAAAATTTTAGTTCTAATAAGTAGGTGTTCTGATTAAACACTCTGATTTAAAAATAGTATTATATTACACACAAATAACCAACTTTCAACAATATAATACAGTAGAATTCACATGGCATTAACACTACATAATTCTATCTTAACATAATGGCTCAGTAAACACCTTGGGTTCTTGCACTACCCTCAGAGTCATTACTATGACCACTATCTTATGTCACAGAGGAAAATTTCATAAATCCAATTAATAGAAAGTCCCTGATATCAGAAGTGTTAATCAGTTCTAACATCATTACTTATGTTTTCTCTATGCAAAACAGTTCAACAGCCAAAGTAACATATGTCACTAACACCTCTTGAGGTAGCTAAGGAAAAAAATGTAACAACCCTTATTTTCTAACCAAAATTATGAAGCATATGAAGCACAGGGATATAATTTGACATGTGCAAGTAAGCCAGCAGTGGAATCAATACTTAACCTTCAGTTTTCTGGTTAGGAAAGGATCAAACAAATATGAAGGCCTTTCCCCACGAGGTCCACAATGCAGGACTGTTCTGGGTAGTCACCACCACGTGGTAGGCATTCATGTGACATACGTGAATCAGGGACCACCATGAACACTCCCAGCTCTTCCTGTGCTTAGAACCTTCTTGTCAGTCGTCTCCACTCACGTCACCTTCTCTGAGGACCCTTCCTACTATTCTACTTCCATAGATGTGTGATCGCAGTTACCCTATTTCCTGTATAGCACTTAACAACCAATTGAAATTACATCAATTCTTTATGTATTTATTGTAGGCAGTGTCATGAAGCAGGCTTTCTCTCCCATGTTTATGGTACTTGGAACACTGTACCAATCATTTAGTGGATGTTCAGTATGTATTTATTGAATGAATGAATGGATTTCAGAGACCACTCACATTCTGAGAAAGGATTCAACAAGGCCACACTAATATAAAACCCGGATGCATCACAAACCAGGTAAACAGGTAACACTGGAATTTTCCATAACAATTATTATTCCAGGTATTGAAAACTCAGTAAAGTTCAAGTTCGAGACGAGTCTAAGCAACATAGCAAGACCATGTCTCTACAAACAATAAAAAAAATTAGCTGAGTGCAGTGGCTTGCACCTGTAGTCCCAGCTACTTGGGAAGCTGAGGCAGGAGGACAGCCTGGGCCCAGGAGTTTGAGGTTACAGTGAACTATGATGATACCACTGTACCCTAGCCCAGGCAACACAGCAAGACCTTGTCTCAAAAAAACACAAAAAATAAAACAAAAATTATATAAATAAGTTTTGTAAATAAACAAAGAAACAACACTAGTATGAACCTTAACACAATGATAACATAATATTTATACTATGTCATTCCATTTCCCTTCTCTATGCTGGTGAGGTTTATTTTTAAATCTCCTTAGATTGAATCAGGAATCATCAGATTTTCTGGAATATATTTTAGAGTTCGAACCCCTATGTATTTTTTTGAAGAACAATGCCTACAGAATCAAATGTGATTCTTCTAAGACCTAACAGCAGAAGGGGAGCGTGAATAAAACCTGAGGCTATAAAAATGCTGACTTAAAGAATGTCATTGTCAAATTGCTTTAATGTACACATGCCTACCTCGTCTAGTATTTATAGGTCCACCACGCATAGCCAATACCAGCTTCAAGGTACAACCTTCTGAAATGCTGTGGATAGTTAACACAAAAATAAACCATAATCATAAAAATACATTCAGTGTTAAATCTACACATAATTATGTCCTAGTTTATCAGGCATAATGCCCACTCTCTAAAATACAAAAAGATGCAGCAAGGTGAATAAATATAAAATGTTAATATATTTACTTGTATAAATAACAAAAAAGGGAAAAAGTTCTCATAAGCCTTAAATATGATGTGAAATCCCAGAAAAAAGGACTGGAAAGCCCCCTGTGATCATGTGGTTTAGCCTTTTCATTTCGCATATAAGGCAAAGGAGGCCCAGAGAAGAAAAGAGGCTTGCCCAAGACCAAAAAGTGTTAGAAAATAGCAGGTTTATTTAACAAAATAGAACATAGAAAAATGGCTAAACTATAAGCTATCCTAATTCCCAGTGCTCTTCCAGTTTTCCAAATTGCCCCTTACTCTTTTCCTCTTTTCTTAAGAAAAGAGTGATGAATTATGTGAAAGAAGGGGAAAAAGACAAAAACTCATGGCTTAGTAACAAAAGGGAGGGCTTAGTGAGAAATGAAAGACTCCATGGAGAGCAATTCTCTCTTATGCAAAACTCCTGTGAAAACAGAAAGAAAAGGAACATGGCCAGGTGGGAATGGGTCAATATTCAAAGAAAGGACAAAAAAGGCAAAAAGATAATAAGATTTTTAAAAGGCAGACGATAAACAGTTTGGCATAAAAAATAAAAAGGTAAAACAAAAGTATTAGAGGACAAAGATCAGATAGTATGGGATACCAAGCTAATACATTTGAAGTTCTGGATTTATAATGAAGTCTAAGAATCAGAACTACTCAGAAGAAGAGGAGACATGATCCAAGGATTTAGAAGAAAAATATTGGCATATGAACTCATAACACTAAGTGCCTATAAAACAGCTTATATGCAATTACACTCACTTGTAATCATTCAAGCAATAATCATCTTCAAGTTCCATGTTATTCCAAATTAAGTGCTGCTGACAGATGGGAATACCTTAGGGGAAGGTTATAAAAAAAAGTGTTAAAGAATTCAACAGCATCTCCAAAAGAGTATGATAGAAAGCTACTTCATTAAAGAACTAAGTGTACAAATAAATTAAGCACATTTCTAAATTGAATGCTAGGTGCTTAGCTAAGATTTATAGACTCATAAATAACGGCATTGCTACCGCTGGCCAAAAACAAAGCGCTCGATAAGATATCAGCCTTGAAGAGTTTAAGATTTAAGGCCTAGAAGACAGTTCTAAATGCTGCAAAGTACAGTCTACGCTCAATTACATTCAGTGTCTCAAGTGTATAATCAGCCAGGTGCGGTGGCTCATGCCTATAATCCTAGCACTTTGGGAGACTGACGTGGGAGGATTGCTTGAGGCCAGGAGTTCGAGACCAGTCTAAGCAACATAGCAAGATCATGTCTCTACAAACAATAAAAAAATTAGCTAGGTGTGGTGGCTCACACCTGTAGTCCCAGTTACTAGGGAAGCAGAGGCAGGAGGACAGCCTGGGCCCAGAAGTTTGAGGCTGCAGTGAGCTACGATGACACCACCGCACACTAGCCCAGACAACACAGAGAGACCCTGTCTCAAAAAAAACCACAAAAAATAAAACAAAACAAAAATTATATTATGGACAATTTTCAAAACTAAAAATTACTATCTAAAAGACAAGTTTCTTTACATTTCTGTGATGCTAAAATAATATTAACAACTAACCAAGGAGCACATGTGGACAGAGGGAAGTAAAACCCACTGGAAATCAAGCGGGGGGAGGAGGGAAGGAGAGGGGCAAAAACCTACTGAATGGGTACGATGAACACTATTCGGGTGATGGGCACACATATAGCCATGACTCCAGCATTACAAAAGTGATACATGTAACAGAAACATTTGTACCCCCTTAATATGTTGAAATAAAAAAAGAATAATAAGGCAGATTTCATAGTCTAGCATAATGAATTTTTTAACAAACTGCATATTTAAATGTCCCCCAAAAATTTGGACTATATGAGCCAGGGAACAAGCATTATCTACTGCCCTCTCAAATTATGCTTATGATACTATAAAGTAGGTGAATTAGAATAATAACAGTAAGTGCTACATGTGTTAGCTTTTATTATTACAAACCAGGCACTATTATATTCATTTGACCTATGTTATCACAATTTAATTGCAACAACAATCTTGCAAAGTAGACATCACCAGTATCTGCATTTCACAGGTGATAAAACCAAAGCAAAGAGAGATGGCGTGAAGTGAAGCCCCAGCAGCTAAGTCCAGACTGCACTCAACCTTTATGCTAATCACTCTCTAGAAAATAAGCCTCCATAAAGCAAAAGTAGCGGTCTGAGTGATGTTTCAGTGGTGTTGCCTGTTAGTAGACCTGAATGTCTATTAAATGTTCACTAAATATTCTAAAACATCATCATGGACTACAGCCCACAGAGGTTCAAGGGGTAGATATACACACATCTTCCAGATTGAACAGTTCATTTCTTTCGCTTTTAGCTGAAAGAGAATGCTAGTAAGGAAAGATTTTTTTTTTTTTTTTTGAGACAGAATCTCACTCTGTTGCCTGGGCTACAGTGCCGTGGCATCAGCCTGGCTCACAGCAACCTCAAACTCCTGGGCTCAAGCGATCTTTCTGCCTCAGCCTCCCGAGTAGCTGGGACTACAGACATGCGCCACCACGCCTGGCTAATTTTTTCTATATATATTTAGTTGGCCAATTAATTTCTATTATTAGTAGAGACGGGGTCTCGCTCTTGCTCAGGCTGGTTTCGAACTCCT